>KQ965815.1:480-169852 GCA_001574975.1 Gonapodya prolifera JEL478
CCCCAAGTTTGGCGTCACGTTCCTGCAGGTGAGTTCTGTGTGCGCTACAACATATTATGTATGTTTGATCATATATATACACGTTCCTGCAGTTTACAGGCTCGTGCAGCTCACCAAGGTTGTGTAGCAACAACTGCAAGTGGGAGTTGAAGATTGAGGGAGGGAGCAAGCTGGGAGTTTAGGGTATGTTTGGTCACTCTAAAACCCTCTAACTCTAACAACTGTAAAAGTGCTAAAAGAGCTGTTTTAGAGTTAGAGAATAACTCTTTTTTGAAATTTACTGAATCCATCCTCTAACTCTAAAAAAAAATTTAGAGCAAAAATAATGTCTCCGTGCATTTGTTCTTCAAAGGACCTTCAGTGGATCATATTGCAATGGATTCAGATGGATCAGACTACAAGGACTTGAGGGATGTGATGATTGTGCTCACCAGCGTAGCACTCATGAACGGTGCAACCATTGCCGCCAATGCACTTTGGAGGAGGATTGCAGTGGCGTCTGTTGTCCATAATTCCGCATTACGGGGTGAGGACTATACTTGGGAGATTCTCAATGGTGATTGTGCATGGGCTAGGAGGTTGTTGCGTGTGGAGGTCCATACTTTTAGGCATTTAGTCCCCACCCTCCACTACCCAACAGGGCCACTTTGGGACACAAAACATATCTCAGTGGAGCAGCAGGTGCTTATTTTGCTGCGCTGGGTTGGGAGGAATGCAACAACTGCAGATCTCATGGATCGATTCCAGCACAGTGGTTCAACCATTTCAACATATTTACATTGAGTCCTATTGGGCTTATTGGAGAGTATCTGATGCAACCAACTGGTGATGAGCCTTTGCACCCTTGCATTTGGCACAACAGGAAATTCTCCCCATACTTTGATAACTGCCTTGTGGCTTTGGACAGGACAGCAATTAAAGTGCTCATTCCAGCGGCTGCACAGGCTCCATTCTTGGAATAGGAAGGGGCACTTGAGCCAGAATGTTCTAGTTGCAGTCAACTTCAATGGACTAATTACATTTGTATTACCCAGATGGGAAGGTACCGCTCACAATGGAGTTGTATTTTGCAATGCAATCATGAAGGGACTGGTACCAGGTGCGGAAGAGGACTTGAATGACCTCTGCAAACATATTGCGACAGATATGTGGGTGCAGTATGAGAATGTGGTACAATTTCAGAGGGACAGGATGCAGTGTGTGCGTTAGGCAAATTGCGCAACTGGAATATGGACATGTATTTATTGGTTTTAATAATAGAGACCTAGCACAACAATTTATTTTCCACTCACAAAAATAGTTTAGGCGCCTTGAGTGAAAACTTGATTATTGACCTTGCGCACAATTTAAAAATATCAATACACAATTCTTTCCCTGATGGACCAATCCTCCTTAGAGCTTGCAGGAATGGCTGTCATGAGCACGCAAAGGAGGCAGGAACAGTGGTGGCACTGGATTTTGCTCCAGGCGGTGCTCACCCTTGCCGCTTCAATTATCCCACAGGAATGCCCTACTTTCCTCTCCACTCACATGGATCTGGACGCAATGAGACCTGCAGACTGTAGGCTGAGGTTTAGGCAAGTTACTGTGCCATTCTCTCCACAGATTGGGCATTGGATGACCTGGGCTGCGTCTGTGGTCATGCTTGTCATAACCGCCATGCCCCGTCTCCAACAAGCCCTCCACATACCTGCAATTGTCAGCATCGACAACAGATTGATAGTACCTGGGATTGAGGTACTCTGTATTGTGCTCCACCCCTTAGATGACCTTGGCAAGGAGTTTGGCTAGGAAGGCAGTGAGATTTCATGGATTTACCAGTGGGGCATTGCGCACATCTGCACACTATTCAGTATGTTTTGTACTGGGATAAGAAATGGCTCACATTGGAGATTGTCCGGGAATATGCGGATGCTGTTCGGGATGCCGGCTGTAGTGGAACTAACACTCGAAAGGGGTTAGTGAATACTACTATAGCCTTGAGTCGGATGGGGCTAAAAGGTAGCCTCAGGCACCACTATTTATATATGTTCAGAGCCTCATCTAGCTAGACCAATACACATCTATCTCACATACTACCATCTCTCTCTCTGTCCAATCCTCTCTAGTCCTGCGCTGCTACTTACCCTTTGGATAACCCTAGGAGGCTGATCAAGTATCAGTTCTGCCACACGGCGCACCATATGTGGATTGCTTCCAATTTGTGGACAGCATGGTCAGGGAGATATGCAGACCAATGCAGTATCAGCAGCAATTGTTTAACGGACATCATTGAGTACCAGCACTAAAATTTGACAGGATCATGATACATCTTGGGGCCATTCAACAGCCCGTTTCACAACATTACTTTATGGAAACAGAGTGGGATCAAAGATGTATTTGCTGAACATGGTGATTGGTGAGTGCCGCAATTGTTGTTGTTTGCCTTCAAATCAGTGCTCTACGCCCTTTTCAGCTTTTTGTCCCAACGGCAAAATTCTCTTTGTCTATGGTGACCCTGGGTACTCAGGCAAATTCCCCCACCTCCACTACCCCTTCAAGTCAGCTTTTCCGATGCTGGAACAGCACACTTGCAATGTGGAGATGAGGCAGCATTGCATTTGTGTGGAGTGGGGATGGGGGAAGGCGAAAACGGAATTTGCCACTCTGGACTGGTGGCAAATGCACAAGGTTTTGTTGTCTCCATTTGCATTATATTTTTGTTGTGGTATTTTACTAACTGCTGCTCATACATGTCTGTATGGGAGTGAAACTTTGTCGCCCTTTTGGTGCTGCCTCCCCCTATTGGAACATTATTTACGTGTAAACCAATAAATTTTATAAACTTCTAGTTAGTAATATTATTACTGCTCTTTGCTGGTTGGAGGGGCGGGATGAGGCAGATGAGCAAATCCCACATTGCTCTGTCAGTCTCCCCCCTTTGTTCCTGCTCCTTCCTCTGTTCTTCCAACTGCACCCTCTGCAACTCCAACTCCTCTTGTCAAAGTGCCTGGTCCTGAGTCTGTTTGTCCGTCATTTGGGCAAGAGTGTCAATGGCGGGATCTGGCCTCTTTTTTTCCTTGTCCATCAGGTCCTTGATGTCCCTGAGCATGTTGCGTGCATCCTTTGCAACCATCCGCCACTTTTTGGCCAGTGGTTTTCTCTCTAGCTCTGACAACTCCCTGTCCTTGTCCGAACGCCTATCTCATTGGATAGCGCTGTAGAACGTTTTCACAAGTTGCTGGTGTAGAGGAGATATGATTAGTGGGTCAGAATACATGATTGCCAGGAAAGGCAATGACTGCCCACAGTAAAGGATGCAGGTCAGTGATGACAGGATATACAGCCTGTTTGATGAAGACAAGGAAGTGCAGGGTGAGTTGGAGCAATACTTGGGGGAGGCAAGGAGACCAAGGAAAACAGATGTGCTGGAGTACTGGGAGAGCCAAGGAAATCTCCCAGGACTCCAACAGATGGCGCAAGATTATCTTGGGATTCCAGGGTATAGTGCAGAATTGGAGAGGATCTTTTCTGCCAGGAGGAACATTATTGAGGACAGAGGGTCAAGCTTGGCTCCAAGTATGATTAAAAATCTTATGTTATTGAAAAGGTGGAAACAAGAATTTCCTAATTGATGTAGGAAGTGATAGTCTTATGATGCCATCATGGTTGCAGTGCAAGTCTTTAATAGTTTTTGGAGTTTGGCTTCTTTTTTTTTTTTTTTTTGCTTCTCAACACCTTATCAAGTCAACTCAGGAGTTAACTTGCAAGATGGGAGTTGCCATGCAAGGGAGCAAGCAGTGTTTGAGTTGAGTATTGTTCACACTGACATCCACTAAAGTGGAATATAGAGTAGCATGAGTGTTGGGTATTAGCTGCTGTGCTACTACTGTGGCCACGGGTTTAGATGTGCACACCTGCAGGACGTGCCCTAAGTTTGGCATCACGTTCCTGCAGGTGATTTCCATGCAAATTACAACTTGTTATGTATATTAGATTACACCTACACATTCCTGCAGATTACAGGCTTGTGCAGCTCACCTAGGTTGTGTAGCAATTCTGGGAGCAAGCAGAGTT
The DNA here is from genome assembly GCA_001574975.1 of Gonapodya prolifera JEL478. NCBI lineage: Eukaryota > Fungi > Monoblepharomycota > Monoblepharidomycetes > Monoblepharidales > Gonapodyaceae > Gonapodya > Gonapodya prolifera. Next base: position 4,537 of record KQ965815.1, read on the forward strand.
AGGAGTTGAGGGAAACCTCTGGGGAGCAAGTGGGAAGTTCAGCAATGTCTGAGGGAGCAAGTTGGGAGTTAACCCCCAAGAGGGAGTTACTTGCTCCCTTGCACCCTTGGTGAGGTGAGCTTGTGTAATGCTGGAATTATAAAAAAACCCTATCTGACAATGGTTTCTTGGCATAGGCTGAAACCTGGATAGTTGCTGATATGTTGCCCCATGGTTGCCGTGAATGGGGAGATTCAATTCCTGGATATAGCCTGCCTCAAAGTTTCCCTGACTTCATTTCAAAGCTTTCACAAATGCCTCCTAATTTTTGATGGACTGGAGGCTGCTTGTGAGGTTTTTCACTGGATTGCGGGACTCATTGATTGGATTAGCCTGGTGTTCTTTGACAAGTCCTTCACTGCTGGAGTCTGTCTCAGTGTCCTCTCCAAGGACGCAATTTTGCCATCCTTGGTCAACTATCTGTGCTCCAAAGGGGCCACAGCTAACAGTAACAATGAAAACACCACAATTGTTGATCTGCTGATGGAGGATTGATATGTCAAAGTATTGCTTGAATCAATCACAAAAGAGGCACTCTTGGCACAGCATGAGCTTTGTGGGTTATATGACTGGCAGCTTTGCAGCATGTATCCTTGCTGTGATTGTCTGGACATTTCTGTACCCCAAAAGCAGATGTGTGACTTCTGTACTCCACTCCTCCACAGGCTTTTGGAAGATCAACATGTTTAACCAATGTCTGGGGGTTTGACCCAGGTATCCCAGTTAGAGCAAATGCAATCCAAAGCTTCAAGCCACACTCACCACTACTGCAAACAGAAGCTTTTCTTGCTGCAGCTGCGGGAATAGGACATACCACAAGGGAACTTTGGGAAAACAAAACAGCTCTTTGAAGGGACTTTGATGCAACATATTATCTATCAGTGTTCACTACTGCTGTTACAGAGGAAGCACCTTTTATTTGTAGTGGGTCATTGCTACGGCACAAGTGGGTTGCAGAAATTGTGTGACTACACTTGGAGAGTTTGCGCATGCCACCATCAGGGTGGAAAAGAGCATTTCTTCTGCAACTGCTCCATGCGCTGGGTGTCAATAAGCAATGCATGGAAAGCGTTTGCTCCATTTTGGACTTGACAACAAGGGAACACAAGCACTGGCCTTGGCAATGAAGAAACATTGCAATGTTCGGGACTTCTTTTCAGCCTCGCATGCAATCATCCATTCAATCTTTCCCTCTGATGCGGAGGATTTAGCAACTGATCCAATCCCTGCAGCACAACTTTTCAGAAACTTCATTGATACTTCCCCGCTACCTTGTGAAAATGCTTCTTTGGTCTTGGCGCGTGGATTGGGTTTCGCGACAGCAATTCCATCCACTATTTCAGAATCGTATTCACTGACGTGTGTTGCTGGGGCGTTTACGTCATTGGTTGCGGAGCGGGTGATCACGGGCGACAGCCGGTTCCAGTACAACATCCCTCATCATGTTAAGGTGGAACTTTTAGTTGAAATCACTACGCAGTCTCTCCTTTCGCCAGAAAATAGTTGGTGGCAGCTCATCAAGACCATTTACGCGCTGGATTGTTTCCATTTGAGCTTGATCTCATAAATGCTCTCTGTCGTGGACATTTCAATTCAACAGCGACAGATGCTTGCGCAAGTAATAAAACAACAAAGTGACGAAGTACTTAGACCGGTTTTTTTTCGCAACTAAACAGCCCGGGTGAAGAAGGGTGGGGTCGGCGAGGGGGAGGCGTACACGAAGGGTGAAATGGTGAGTGACGAGGTCCTTGTGTAGAATAGTCATTTGGTTGCGGAGGGAAGGGTTGAGTGATAAGGAGATCGTGGAAGTGTGCACAAGATGAAGTCGACAAGCGGTGTGGTAAGTCGAGCTCAACATACAGATTCAATACTTTTACTTTGTATACGAAAACACATCTATACTAAAATAATAATATAGCGGAAAGAAAACTGTTCCAAATCAGTCCTTAAACCATATACGAACTCTTCTCACGTTCCAGGATCGGCACTGTCACAGCTCGCCGTCTCTCTTGCTGCTTCTTCTCTCTCGGGTAGCAAGGCGAGGTAGTTTCTGGGCTATTTCCATCATTGCCGTCATTCTTGCTAGGGTAAGAAGGTGGTGGTTCCTGCGTTGAGAGAAATTCCGGCATTGTTAATCTCAAACCAAAGAGCAGGGGTTGAGCAAGTAGGCGAGGCACGCACCTTTCCAAACGGAGGACAAAGGATCCTCAATGTCTTTGTCATGATGGGTTTGTACCCATGACGCTGGACGTACAGAAACGCAAGGTACTGTCCAACCATGTAAGTGGCAAGGACTGACACAATGTGCCACAGCGCGTGACCTGGTATCCACCGTCTGGCCTCGAGCGGGATCTTGTCGCAAACTTTCTCGTTGATTGTCCATACAGCAAGTGCAATCGCTGCAACCAGGAATGACATCAGGGGGAGCAGGCGCAAACGGGGTGTCACGTTGTCCCTTTTCTGCAGCACCGTGACAAAGACGAGCGAGAAGAGTACTGCGACACCAATACCGAAGACAGTATCCGCGCTTCCTTTCCCAACGCCTGCCATTTGAAGCGCGATCAGGGCAGTAATTAGTGTAACTACAGTCAGGGCACCCAAACTCGAAATTGTCTGGTACGCCCAAAGGGGAACGCGTTTTCTACGCGCCTCGAGTCCAACAACCTCATCGAGAAGCAAAAAGTCCACCAGAACGATCGCGATCAGTTCCGTGAGCCTGTCCATGGCCCACCACAGGCCGACTCGCGTGAAATGCGCGAGAAAGCTCCCGACACCATTGGCGAACACGAATGAATACATGAGTCGGAGGGTGGGGACGTAGTGTCCGCCTCCGACGACTCCATAAGCTGCGATGACACTGATGATGGGTGCGGTGGCGGCGGAGAAGTATTCGGGCGTGCCGTCGGGGAGGCCGAGCGATTCGCAGTAGCCCTCGGAGATGTCGAATTGCGACATAATTCAATTGCTGGATTGGAGAACGGAATGGTTCGGAAAGGTGAAGAGCGAACCAAGGAACTGTTCGGAATCCGACAAAGAGATGAACCGTTCATCACAACGGGTTAACGGAGGATGGATGGACTCACGTTTACCGGATCCACGAGACGTTTCTTGGGAGAATTCTTGGGAGAACCGGCATCCTCTCGCAATAAAATGCGTCTCGTGCTCCAAGCATTCTGTGGTCAGCAGCTCGCTGTTCGGAGATATTGACCCGACCACTCGGACATCCGCCCCGCGGCGACGGCAGGCGTTTCAGTTGTCTGCAAATTAAAATCTCGATTGAGTACGGGGACTCCCAATCCATCCTGGCTGCGAAACAGAATGCGGGTAAATGGTTCAACTTTACATCAAGTCGCGATGGCAAGCGCTTAGTCCCCTTGCCTTTGCGGTACCACTTCGATTCCACTTGACCGCGTCTCGTGGTGATCCGTATTCCGGTGGAAACGCGGATTCAATTTGTGGCCACGGACATCACTCCCCGAAACTGAGTTACCACAACCACGCCAGAAGAAAACGGGTGGGGACTAATGCGAAGGGTGTCATTGGACTTCTCGAGTCAGATGTCACGACTATGTTGTGGCGTGTTGATGCATGATTTACTTTCGGCTGAATACTCCTCAGCAACGGAGAACACCTCAAAAGACGAGCAGACGTGTAGAAAAGACAGCTACATTTGCTACTCGCTCCTTCGACTTTCTACCCAAAGATGTTCTCCCTCTTGTAGGTGATGTGTCCTCCAATGTCATGCCGCCGGCATTTATTTGAGTTGTGCTGAAACACTGCTGTGTACGTTCCTCACAGCTCGTCCTCCGCGAGCGGCAAAGTATCAGACGACAGAGCGAAGCCACCTGTCACCGTCACCGGTTTTGCTATCGACTGCTCGGTCGGAAACTGGACCGAGGGGGGTAAATACCACCACGTGAAGGACTCCACGGGCAGCGAGACCGTGTTCACGTTCAAGCTCGAGGCGGAGCCACTTGAGTGCGCAAAGTTTTTGCGGCGGAGATGGGGAAACGCGGCGTGAAGATGAGCTCCGAACTTGTGGATGCGATGGTGGCAAAGGACAATGATAAAGAAGCGGTGGCTCTCCACTGAGGGCAAAGTCTCGTATGGTTTTGGACTATCCCTGCAATTGTTGTTTGACCCACTAAAACGTAGATATTGTATATAAGAGGGTGATGAATTGAAACCGACATCTTCACCACCGCCATCTGTGACCGGAGCCCAGAGTCCCCCGACCATCACTACTGCTCGCGACCGATCGTGCGTCTGACGTGGAATCGCGCAAATGTCTAGGGTCAGGTAGCGTTAGGCTTTCGACCATCGGCATGCAAATCAACCGCGTCAGGTAGCGTCGTAGTCTTGGAGGTCTTTCGCGCACTTTGTGAGCTTCTGGGAGTTCCTGCGAGTACGCTTTCCTCGGTGAGTCACGAGATGTTGTTCTGACACCTTCATATTGGCCTGGGCAAGCACCAACCTTGGAGTGCATGCCCCCAGCTCTGAATATGGCGGCATTGCATTCCACGAGCCACTCGATGGGGAAATGTCTTCACTTGCGACGATTCTGCTCCTCCTTACCTTCGTCGCGACACCAAAGGGCGCATTCTACAAAGGCGGCGACTGGTCGTCCATCATCGTCGAAGAATCCAGCGGGCGCATCTACAAGACCGTCGCCGGGGTGGCCAATCCACTCGAAAATATCCTCGCCGAATTGGGGTCAACATCTTCCGTCAACGCGTCTGGGTGAACCCATTCGAAGGGAACTACAACCTCGCCTACAACCTCAAACTCGCCCGGCGGGCCAAGGCGGCGCTGCTGGACGTGTACATCGATCTCTCTACAGCGACACGTGGGCAGACGGCGACCACCAACCCACGCCAGCAGGGTGGCCGACTGACATCGAAAATCTTTCGTGGAAGGTGTGCAACTATACCTGGACGCATGCAATGCTCTTGCCGCCGCCGCGGGGATATCACCCAAAATCATCTCCATCGGGAACGAAATCAGAAGCGGTCTGCTCTGGCCGAGGGGCACCGTCTACTCCGACACAGCGCTTCAGCGGCATACGGTACAGCGCCTTGGGCAAAGGTCCCAAGATTATGCTACATACCGACAACGGGTGGGACTGGCACGCCCAAAGGAGTTTCTTCACCAACCTCCTGGCCCAGGGGTCATTCACGGCGGCGGACTTTAACATGATTGGACTGTCGTACTAGCCTTTCTACGGGTCGTCCGCGACCCTGTCGAACTTGAAGACTAGTCTGATCAACCTCGCTGCGACCTGGCACAAGTCTCTGGCGGTCGTTGGGATCAACTGGCCCACGAGTTGTCCGAGCCCAAAGGACCCCTTCCCGAGCGACCTTGCCAGCATTCCGATCTCGGTGGAAGGTCAAGTCACATTCGTGAAGACCGTCGCGAATTTCGTGAGGGGAGTCCCGGGTGGCATCGGCGTGTTCTATTGGAAGCCCGCTTGGGTTAACAATTCTGCGCTGGGGTCGAGCTGCCCTTATAACACAATGTTTGTGTTGCTTGGTACGGCTTTGTCTAGCTTAGACGTATTCAAGTCTCTCTGAAAAATGTAATTGGCGTCGAATTTTTCCATGAAGAGCTCCTCACAAAAGTGGAGAATTGCGTGAATAAACTTCTTTCGTACCATTACATAAGACGTTGCACAAGGACTAAGCCCCCGCTCTAGTGCTTTACAATCTCCCCTCCCCATGGATCCCTGTCCACATCGTGCATGTCATCGTCCGAACTGTCCTCGTCTTCCTCGGCCACCATGGGCGCGGGCTCCACCTCGAGGCCTTCCATCTTGGTCAAACTTGGAGCACGAGGGAGACTTGTGGTGCTGCCCGCCGAAAGACCGCTCCGTGAAGATGCTATGTTCTCCCTGCTTGTGGCAACCGAGTTTGTGCCAGGAGGGGGTGGCATGTGCTCGTTGATGGCGTCGGCACGTTTTGCTTCCTCGAATGTCACGATGGCTATGGAAACAGGATAATCGGGTCTTTTGCTGTCCCTGTGGGTCGCGAAATACTTCTCCCTACCTTGGCGAATACCCTCAGTTCCAAGAGCAAGCTGGCCATGTGGAAGCTTCGCCTTCCCCAGAAGGTTCTTGAGTTCCGAAATGGCCTCGGACTCTTGTCTGAAAAGAGGTTCAGTTTAAGGCGTAGTATCTTCGAAACAGGGAACGCCCGTACCTGAGAATCTGGAAGAATCGGGACATCTTTCCGACAGTGCGGATCTTCTTCCGCACGACGTTCTTCCTGGCTTCACTTGGGCTCTCTTCTTCTTCGGGTTCGTCTTGATCGAACCAGATGCGAATCCGTTAGCACGAAAGTTCTCAGAACAACATATATGGACGCACCTAGCTTCACCGACTGATCTCCCTGCAGCACAAGCGTCTTCTCACCGCCTTCGCCTTCGATTGTCATGACCGGCACAGGTCCAGCCGTAGCTGATTCCTGTTCGGGAAGCTTGACGACGATCTTTCGCTTCTTCTGCGCAAGCTCGTCGAGCTCTTCTCGTGAACAAATGTTAAGGATGCCGAGGAGCATATCCAAGACTGTTATTGTTCAATGTTCAACATGATTAGAGATTTCCATTAGAATTGATCAAAGCGAGAATCCGAACGCCACTCACTCTTCTCCCCAACAAACGGCAGACTCCACGTGAAAATATCCATGAAGTTCGGGAGCCAGTACGGGTGTGGTGAAGCGGAGAACTGTCTGATGTTCATGGTGTTGTTGTCGTACCGGAGAACCGCGGCCTTGTTCTTGTAGGCGTCGAGGTAGTTGGGCGCGGAGAAGAGAGTGATCAGACTGGCGAAGTTGGTGGACTTGCGAGCTTTGTAGAGGCGGTAGCTGGACGACAGAATAAAGGGTCAGGGGTTTATAGAGGACGAATAAGAGTAGTGAAGGCACGAACCCGGCATCCTGAACTTCGTGCGCTCTGATAAGGGAAAGGAGATTGTTCCTCTCGAGGAACGCGCAAACCGCGTTGTAGCTGGCGTAGATGGAAACAGTCAAGCATCAGTGCGACCTGCCCGCGGTATGAGCTTTCCAAAGCAGTCCTCACTCACTTGTAATAGTAACTGCATCCTCTTTGATCGTTGTGCGTGAAGTAGTCGTCAGGACCACCCCCGATTCTTGGGCGGTCGTAGTCTTCAAGAGGGTCTGACCACAGCACGTCACAGAACAACCCATGTGTTGGGGGCTCACGGAATCGATCGACCTTTCCAATTAATTGTGAGAAAGAAAGGGAGGCAAAATCGGTTCCATCGTCAATAAACTGACCTCATTCAAATCCTCGACTTTGATCCACTCCGGTCCAATCCCTCCGTGCACGCACAAGAACTGCTTGTTCACGACGGCAGCAAGGGGTAGTGCGTTGAAGCTCTCCAAGCAGGCGTTGTATAGGGATTCAGAGTACTTGTGGATGCACTCGATCTTGAAGGTGAAGTACTCGGTGAGGTGGCGGCACTCGTGGTTGCCGCGGAGGAGGAAGACGGTTGTGGGGTTGGTGATTTTGAGGGCCCAGAGATACAGCAAGCACTAGGGACCATCCATAGAATTAAGGTTCTTTCTCCAGCTGGCCGCGCATAGCTGGCGAAGCAACTCACCTCAATGGAGAAATACCCTCGGTCGACGTAGTCCCCAAGGAAGAGATACTTCAAGTTATCGCCAGGTGGCCCACCGACCTCGAAAAGTTTCGAAAGGTCGAAGTATTGACCGTGGATGTCACCGCAGACTGAAAGTGTGTGATCATGTGGATGTGGGTCAATATGACATCATCGACTTTGAGTCCAGTCCCAACGTCCCGACATCTCGCTTCGCGTTGACAGACCTCTGACAGGCTTAACACCCCACTTCCGGCATCCGAGTACTGGTTTCCTCCAAACTCACTTGTGATCGGTCCCTCCAAGTCCAGCAGGTTAGGTTCCTTTCGCATAATCTCGGTTCCTTTCTCGACAATCCACAACGCGTCCTCCTCCGCAAGCCTGCCCTCGAGGAGGAAGTGCTTGCGAAGGAACTCGACATCGGGTTTGGTGTTGGCCGGGTAGTCCGCGAAGAGTTGCTGCTTGGTAGGTTTCGTGGTTGCAGGCGCGGGGACATCTGAAATTGATAGATTCAGTCGGCGAGTGAGCAAACTTGGGGAGCTCAGCAGTCCTTGTCGACGGCTTCCATTCATCCGTACGGTATTCTGAACTGAAACCTCCATCCAGCTCCCAAAATCCCCATGTATAGATGAAATTCCGGGCGGGAACACCACGAAACCCTCCGGAAACTCACCAGAAATGACGCGGTCTGTTGTCAACACTTTCTCGCCCGTTTCCGGCCGGATGTAGGACGTCAAGTCCGGCTTCTCCTTGAGCGCGTCCTCCTTCTTTTCTTTCTTCAAAATCTTGTTGACCAGGGCGGCAGAGGGCGTAATGGTGAGTATCGGGGTGGACGGCGGTCGGTCGATCGCGTGAAGTGGAGCGGGTTCCAGTGACCCCGAGGACGTTCCGCGGGACACGTCGAGCGGAGAAACATCCCCAGAATTTATATGTTGAATCTCAGAGACGTTGCGTAGGATGCTCATTGTGATTCAGGTGGCAAGGGGAAGATCGGGAAGAGGAGCGGGGCGACGCGGCCGTCTCTGCGGATGAATTCGCCCGGAAAAGGGGACGCAAATGCTTTACAACAATGATGCGACGGTGCCGGCCGACAGGCAGGTCTTCCGCGAGCTGATGGAGTCCGGTAAAGCTAAAGTCGAACCAAACGCCACAACAATCAACACTCACCGTGTCACTTCCACGCGAGTTCTCCTGCTGTTATTCCACCCGCGCGCCGATGTCAATTTGCCCGACCTCTCTCTGGATGCGTGTTGACCCCTGTTTGAGGATCGAAGGTCACCTGCAGGGGCCGACTGCCACATACATTGTATGCTTGAGGTGCGAAAAATTCGTTATATTTCCGCATCAAGTTTTGCTAAGAGTATATCTAATGTCGCACTTTCCTTCGAAAAAGCTTCCTCTCCCAAAACCGCTCTCGCAAAGTTAGGGTAATGCCGCACGCCGGTGGCCGGGTGTGATTTGATCCGGTTGGCGAGGTATTGCCACCCGTCGGACGCGCCGGCGGGTTCAAGGGGTTTCACTGGATGGAATTTGAAGTTGTCAGAACAGGGGCACCAAACGCTGAAACAAACACCGCCCGGCGCCGGCAATAATTGAAACTCACCATCACTCACAACCTCACCCCTCACCCCCACCTCTCCTCTGACGTCCTTTGGTACATCCAGCGGCGTCCAGGGCACGTCGAGCGCTACGTCCTGGAAGAACGGGCACGAGTACCGGTGCACGCCAGGCGGGGGCGGGAGGACGCGGTGCGTGGTGGCGAGGAGGACGCCGTGGGTGAGGTGTTGGAGGCCTTTACCGAGGTTCACGACTGGGTAAGTGGGGAAGGTGAGGGGGAGGTGAGGTGGTGCGATATTGGAAGAAGGGAGAGGAGAGGACACGCACCGTAGGTTCCGTCCCGGGGTGGAACGTCGACCCACTTCCCGGAGTGGTTTTGGACCTGTAGGCCGGTGACGTCGTTGACTTGCAGCAAGAAAGTGAGCCAGCCGTCCTATTTGTTCTTGAAGGAGGTCGTGAATCGTGACGTCAAAGTCGCAATTATTAAGTTAATCCTGCGGCCAGCCGGTTCGCGAATGAAGAGGTAAACTCGCTTTATGTGGTCCGACTCCCTGGGCGTTGGGAGTGTCCGTGGACGGGTAATGTACCATCTGAAGTGAACAAATGAGCAGCTGATAACGGAGGCAAGGAAAGAAACGCGGTAATGGCACCTTGATCCGTCCTTGCGGATCATCCGCAGCCTCCAAAAACTCGTAAAACGACTCTCGGGGAAGTTCAATCGCCTCTATATTCGCCACAATGTTTGGATCGGACGTACGAGGGAAGTCGAAGTCAATACTATATCCAGGTCTCGGTGGCCATTGTTCCGGCTCTGCAACGTACCAGCCACTAGACCAATAAACTCCCTACTGAGGGGGGCCAGAATCGCAATGTACTCCTTCACGTCCTCCTTGAACCCTGGAGCGTCTTGCTGGTCCGGCCACGGGTTTGGCCCGGGCCGCATTTTTTTGTAGAGCGGGTCGGAGGAAGGATTGTACGTTGACGGACTGTCGGGGCCGAGGTCTGGTGGGCCGGTTGGGTGAGGTTGTGATTGAGAAGATCAGGAAAACGGAGACTCACCAATGTGCTCTCGCATGTCCGGTGCGCCCGCCGTTCGTTCGAACGCCATCCGATTGTATCCATAGAAGTGCGGGGAGTCGATCTGAATTGGTGAAGAAGGCCCGCATCTGGAATCAACGGCTGCACAAGACCAGTACCATGTCCATCTTCAGTTTTCTTTCCAGCGGCAGATTGAAGACGTCGACTGTATGCCGCTTGATGCGCTCCACCAGCTCCGTTGGCACAGGATGGCTTTCGATATCGGCTTCGTTACGCACAAAAAAGCATCTGACTCTGCAGCGCGTCACTCACTTCTTGAGGTACATGAACCCCACGTGCAGCAGAACGTGTCGCAGCTTGGACAGGAAGAGTGTTCGGTCGATGCGGTCACCGGACGCGACGAGATTCCAGTCAAGCTCCGGGATGGAGTCGAAGTCAGGGGGAAACGGGGCGGTGTCGGGCGGTGATGTGGCAGAGGGCATCTGGGGGTGGAATGCGAGACGGAAGGGTGATGATACTCGGGATGTGGAGAACGAAAGCGAATCGGGTAATTCGCCATTGAGTCACTGATGCCTTCGATCACGCAAGAAAGTGCACAGCACAGTTATATTGACTAACTTTATCATGCAAGACTGAAGAATTTCCCGCAAGGGAAAGTCTTTCGAGGGAGATTACTTCAGATGCACAGGGGTCCATTTCTCAAATCGCCGGGTACAACACACAGCGATCTAACCACTGCGCTGGACAGACGTACTATCGGCGCGCCCGCGCGCGATGAGCCTGCCTTTGAATAATGGATTAATCTCTCCCCCGCTGGTCCCACTTGTGCACCCCGCGACGTCTTATTCCAAATGTACATAGTTCCGAAATCCGATATCCGCTTCCGACATCTGGGGCAATCTCTTTTACCGACGTCGGGTGAAAAGTCGGCAAACAACGCTTGGAGGCTCAGGCCAGTTTTGCTGTAAAACGCTCTGCATTCCTTCAAGCTCTCGCCGCGGCCAGAATCTTCCCCAACTTTTGTCATTCAACGTCTTTACGACACGGTGGATGGTGCTTGTCGTGCGATGCTTTTAACGGGGTGACATGGCACACCGAAATATATCCAACTAGCTCATTGTCCTTTTTCGCCTTTCTGCGATAAGAGGTATGCCTAGCCTCAAGCCCGTTTGGACAGTTCTCAAGCGAGCTGAGCACGTCAACACTTCACTTAAGTGTGCTGAAATCCTTCGTTCGGTCGTATCATGTGCAAAGATACTGCCTCGAGCCCTGGGCTTGTATTCCCCTTTGCCGTGGTGGAGAACGTTCACTAGCCTCTGAAAGTCGTGGTCGCTCGTGACAGAGTAGTTTTGCTCAGACAACGCAATCGAATTGCGATTTTGTCTGTTGTAGCAAACGAAACAAAATGATGTCACCAGTTGCCTTGACCAAACCAGATAGATCCGACAGGGGTGTCGTCTGTCCTTTGGGTCTATAGTTTTCTGAAAACACTGCGTCATACTGGTGGGTAAAGTACGCACTGAGATGTGCTTTGAAACCAGGTGTGTAGTCTACGGTGCCATTGCTTCAGCAGTACAGCTATTCCATCATCCATTTCCGGAATGTCGCATAATTACCCGCAGTCAAATGCACGACTCGTTTTTCTCTTATTGTTTTTGGCGGACCCAGCTCTTTTACCGTGAGTCCCAGACATTGCTGCGGGTACATTCTTTTGAAATTGTATTTACGGCGTTGTCTGATGCCTGGAACCAATCATACATTCGTGCTTCTATTCTCTGTTGCGCCTGCTTGTTGGTTCTCGGTCATTCCCTACTGCAACCCCTTCTCCAACAGGTGACGTCAGATTTGGGCACGCCACACATCAAAGATATTATTTGCTCTCTGCGTGCCCGGCGCCATGCCGCTTCTTGGACACAAATTGCGTGGCTAGCCTTGATTACTGTCACCGTCACACCTTGCGGCTTGCGGAGTATTAATGTTGCGCTCACCACGTCGTGACTATCAAACCAACTGACATCACGAACTAAACTTTTGCAAGAGCCTTTCCAACCAATGATGGTCACAGAAAGAAACACTTGATACTCGATCGGCGGGTGTGAGTTGTTTTGGGGCATGTAGCTGCGCTTGCTTGTATCACACATAATCAACGTGACATCACCTGGGTACCAAATCGCCTTTGCGAATTTCCAAGGTTTCTGACGTTGACAATTAGATGGCGTTAAGAAATTGAGGTGCTACTTTCCACGTCACGTCTGCAAAACGCAGCGATTGGGAACCTTCTTGCATCCTGAGGGAACGTATCACAGGAGTAAACACGCCTCAGCAGCACAAAACTGTGAGGAGAAGCGGTTCTGAAATCTGAGCTTGAACGTTGAAGTCAGCAGCTCGCTGGAAGTTGTAGTGTGTGCACACGCTTCGACTGCAAAAAATTTGTGGAGAAGTGCTTCGTTGAATTCATCTCGACTGGCTCGGCCCTCGGTGCAATCCACCTGGTGACTTGCTCCTGCAATAATTTTGAATGGCTCGATTTCTTTCCATCCTGATTAATGAATTACGACTTCGCTTTTCGGTTGTGCTGGGCGTTGACCGCAGCCAGCTCTGCGAAGGGGTGGCCTTCGCAACGTCTTCACCAGCCAACAAAACAACACAGGAGACTGCGATTCGCGCTAACAAACACTCCACGGAGACACTGGAGCAGACGCAAGGTGGGCGGGCGGGTCGATGAGGGGTGCGCAGTGTGGACGGGCGAGATGCAGGGACGGAGTGGGGAAGGCGGGACTTGCATGGCTTCGCGCATTTCCTGGCTCACTCGCACTCGCACTCGCACTCCCAGTCCAATCAAGCACTCGCCCGCACCGCACCCTCCACCACTCNACCCCGCACTCAAATGTCGTCTCCCCCTCCAATCCCAACCCGCGACACATCCGCATCAAACACTCGTCGCCAGATGCGATCGTCTTCAATCCCATCGCTGCGCCCTCCTCTCCCCCCGTCTGCCACCGACCGGTCTGGGTCGAACCCGAACCCGAACCCGCAGCAACTCCCAACACCGACTTCCCCGACCCGCCCGGGAGCGTCAACGCCCGGATCTCAGCCTGCATCAGTGCCGCCTTCTGAATCATCACCGCCGCCGCTGGAACCCCTCCCGCGCCAATCCCAACCACCATCCATCCTGGACGCATTCCTCGCCGAAGGCTCACCCCGACGTGACCGTGACCGCGCACCCACATCCACCATCACAGCCCCCACATCCATCCGCGCCAGTGCCCGTCCCGCCGCCGACCGCGACGCATTCCGCACGTCATACCCCGCCGCCATGCTTCTCCAATCCATGCGTCCTGCCGAATACCCCGGTCCAGCGTGGTCTGGAGGGGCGGCGCAGCAAATGATGCAGCAGCTTGGGTTACAAATCGGGATTGGGATGGGTGCACCAGGAGATAGACACGGGCATGGGGGCCAGCAACATCAGCAGCAGCAGTTGCAAGCGCCGAGCATGCACCCGCAGTTTCGGAGCAAAGTGGTGTGCGAGGTTGGGTGTCGGTGGTGCGCTCAAGTTTTGGTGAGTTGTGGGGTCTTGCCTGCTGGGAGTTTTACGATTGATGAATCTGACTTTGGGCCCACTATCTCACCTCGTCTCATTGTAATTCCCATCTCTCCTCGGCTTCCTATCCCTCCTCCCCTCCTCGCCTCATCGTCGTCGTCTTCCCTTCCCTCCTCTTCTTCTCTGTTCACACACTCTTGTGTGTGTTCCATCCGTCAACTTTACCCTCGTCATCCATCCCAGTGCCACCGCGGCATGCGCGCCATCCTCCTCGCCGATACCACCATCGAGCTGTACTCGACCGACTCCCCACCCCACGGGACGCAGCTCGTGGGGGACGATTACACGACGCGGAATTGTTGGTGTAGGATTAGGGATGTGGGGTGTGTTGGGTGGTGAGTGAGGGGGAGGTGGAATGAAGGGGAACGGGGTGGGGAAGGTGGACGAAGTGGACGGGAGGTGCACGAGCGATAGGGAGTCCGGCATGGATGAAGATGTGACTGTGGATTGAGAATTGCCATGTGTGAGCGATGTTGAACGCGTCATGAATGAAGTGGTGGCTGTGGATTGTGATTTGTGATGTGTGGGTTCCACGGCTGACTTGATCACTGACTGTGACTGTACCGTCGCGATCCTTTGCAGCGGGAACGTCGTTGGGTACCACGTCACACAGCCATGGTACGTCTTTGCCCCGCCTTTCTTGTCCTGTGCTTTACGCTGACTTGTTGTTTTCATTCTTACACCGATATTGTCGTGCCGGCCGTGGGTGACGTCTTGCTTCTTCTCTCCGACCTCTGTCACTTGCCCACTCTTCCCGTCGCGCTGACACACTGATCCCCTCCCTTCTACACGCGCCACAAAAAGCGAGCCGTGCATGTCGGCGTGCAACAACGGGCACTACTGGTACGTCTTCTTTCCCGCTCAATCCATTTCCATCGGGATGAGGTCCTCACCCTCGCCACACTCTCGCTCCACACCATCATCAAATTTCGCCCACGTCACGCCACGTCGCACCGTCACTATTTCTTTTTCACGCTCCTCCCGCCTCTCGCATTACCTTCACTTGCGTGCCCTCGCCGCCGCCTCCTCTCACCGTACCAACACCCACAGGATGTTCCACACAACAGAAGTCACATCCACCGAGCGTCTCGACCGCTCGGGCAAGCAGATCCTCACTTGGGCGTACCTTCCGCGCGTGGAGAGGGACGATGTTGGGGCAGGCAGGGGTGCGTGGTGTGGAGTTGGGAGGTGAGGTGGTGGTGAGGGTGAGGGTGAGGGGGTGAGGGGTTGAGGGGCGTGAAGACGATGGTGGAGGGGAGGTGCAGCATTGGAAAGTTTTGCAAATGGACGGCAAGCGGCAGGTCAAGAGCAGGAGGAGGGAAACGGCTGGGCGAAAACACTGTACATTACGCACATCCCGCGCGCACGATGGGAGTCTTTATCTCACGCATTGTATATTATGACACGAGACAATGGTTTAAACTATCGAGTGACTCAGGTAAAGGATGACACCGGTTAACAATGCAAGATGAATCATTTGTTTTGATTTTAGAGCTTCCAGACGGTTGGTGGCTTGCAGGGACGAGGCATTCGAAGTAACTGATATCTCCACCAACGTTCGCCATATGTGAGAGTGGACAGAACGTTTCGTAGAGCAAATGTCGACCATTAAATTCATCACGCGCCCCTTTCTGGCACCACGGTGGAGTTCTACGATGTCTTGCATTTTGTGTCTCACTCAAGTATGTTGATGTTGTCACATATCCGACACCCGCTCAATGAGGCGGTCTCACTACCACTCGCTGATCGTATCAAACTCAGATCACTTAGCTTGGACCACGGCAAGAACGACGATCTAAAAGTGGTGGTGCGCAGTGCTATGGCAGGTGCTGGTGACTTGAAATGAGGTGGCGTTTCACGCTGGAGTTGCCTTAGTTGGATTCCTCACTAGAAAGCGAGAGTAAAGGATCCGACACTGTCGTCCCGGGGTCCGAGATAGGAGTATATCAGCGATTTGCTGAAGCGACACGTTGCGGCATCCGCTAAAAGACAGGACGACTAATCTGCGTTGGAATATAAGCTTCACGACTATCCAAATCGTGATTGCCGTGTTGTCCAAGACGATCTTCTTGAAGCCCGCCTTTACTTTTGTCCTGCAATCGCCATCCGAGGAACCCATGGTCCATTTCGCAAATAAACCGACACATCTTTCGTAGTCTGCGTCGCCAAGAATCGCTCCGTACTCGGAAAAGTCAACGTATCCGCCGGAGAGCAGGAACACGGAGGATGGATCACCGCAATGATCGAGATGCTCTCCCGAGGCGAATCCGGGAACGGACGGGGAGGTATGCCAAGATGAAGATGGTGGTTTCGCGAGGGAGTGAAGACAGAGAAGCCATCGAGTCTCGTCGAGTTTTTTGTTGTTCTACAGTCGGGTGGCTCAAATGTTTCACGTAATCCGATCCTCATTGCACGATATTTCCATTTCGTGATAGAAAGACAAACAGGAAGTAAGATGAGCGACTTCCGCGCGTATAAAAGAATGTGAGAACTTCAACCATCACAGTTTTACTACTATGATCGACCTCACTCCGACATGTTACCAGAGGAGCTCGTACTATCGTCCACAATTCTGCAAGTTCTACACTTTGCTTCTGCTCCATCACACCACGGACACACTGTACTGCGTCGCATTCCACGCAGCATGGCATCGAGTTTATACACGTGGAACACCACACACGGTCGCATCTCTCGGATGGTGGCGACGGGCAGGTTTCATAATGTTCCTGGCAATTGCGACACCGAGGTGCATGCGTCGCCCACCCTTGAATTGTTGTGCAGCGGAAACAATTCGCTTTTGTCAGACATCCTGGGGCCATGCATCTTGCTGCACTGCACTATCGAAGCATTGGGGACATACACTCCCTTGCTCAAAGTACGTGAAAGTGCCCGTCCTATCATCAAGTCCACATGCCCAGCACAACACGTCTGTCACGCATTCGTTACAAAATGTCCGTTTGCGAGTTCTGAGAGTTGGTGACGTCTGCTTGATGAAGGCCTCGGCTTGGTGAGTTGGTGCGAACCCACTCAGCGGGTGTTTAGAATCCGTTCCGACGCCACGCCCACAGCTATTGCACAAGGCTGGCGTGATCTCCAGTACGTTTGGGAATGTCAAAATGCGCTCTCGCCAAGAGTCCCGCATCCTGGATTTTAGGAGGAATTCAACCGCCCTCCGGATGAAACCGGCCGACACTTCCACATGGTTCTGCTCTCACTTTTCGAAGCTCCGACTTCGTTTTCTCGAGTGAAGGAAGGCGACTCCGTAAGGTCGCCCCAGGGGTGCGAGCAACAAGGTATTGAGCCAACAAGTCGAATGACATGTTCCAAAATCAGCTGAAAGACAGGAAAAACAGCGTGGTAAGTAGTTTGTATATTGCCTTGGTCACAGCCGCGCCATCTAGCACTACTTTCCTGAAACCTGCGCGCATGTCAATTCTGTGATCGCCATTCGAGGACCCCAAAGTCCATTCTGCAACGTTCGTACTCTGCGTCGCCGAGAATCCTTTTGTACTCCGAAAAATCGACTTCCTGCCAGAGAGGGGGAACGCGGAGGACGCCGCGGAAGGATCGAGAGGAGCAGGCGAGACGAATCCGCGAAAGAACGGGGAGATATTCGAATATGGAGCTGGAGGTTTCATGAGGGAGAGCGGAAAGAGAAGCCATCGAGTGTAGACAAGTTTTGATTTCATGGCTAAATTTTGGTGTCCGCGGCCAAACTCGGGTTCCTGGACCGCAAAGGATGATATCACCTGAAGATATCAGCGGCCTCTAATTAAGGAAATTCTTCCCCTTGATGTCATCATCCGAACACGTATCATACACATCGTAATCATAGTTTCGAGTAACAAAAAAAACCGAACTCATGGACTGGGTGAGAGTCTGGCGACGCCGGCTCGTGTGGGATCCATTCACCGATGTTCCATTGTGATTTGCTGGACTTCATCTCATATCGAAGGCACATCTCAAACCATGCAAGAGTCTTGTCAGATGGCTTTGAAAGGGTTTTGACAAACCAATTCAAACTAACGTATCATCGCTTGTAGAGCGCAAATGTGCCACATGTATAACAATGCCGTATTCGTTCTTCCATGCAATCCATGTTTGTGTCACCACAGAGGTTAGGTAGCTCGTGGCTGCGGCAGGCCGAAAATTTAGATTTGCACTTGCGACAGGAGATCGTGCAGCCGGGGCAGCTTTCCTCGGCGCAATCTTTGATGCTGCAAGCGATCCATCCATTACGCTCTCGTCAAATCTCGCATGCTGCTGTGCGGCCAAACTCGCATTGATTGCAGAAGATTGACCGATTCTTTGCTGGGGGTGGACGCTGGCCGCACTGCGGGCACGAAGGAGGCTCCACGCAAAAGACACAGCGGTCACCACGGCTCCATGATGGCATCGTGAACGGCGCTCTCAAGCTTCTCCGACGGCGTGTGTTTTGTGTCGAGACGAAAATGGTGCTGTTGCCAAGTTCTTCGCTTCCTGACGATGCTGTGAGTAACGCGGCAAGTTTGCCGTACAGCCAAGAGAAAATCGGAGCCGAGGTAGCCGAAAACGGCCTGGAGGATCTTGTTCGGAAGTTCGAGAAGACGAAAGCGAGGTCGGTGGTCTGATTCGGACGTGAGAGTGGGAGGCAACGGGACAGATCAAACGAAATAAAACGTACCAGCGGAGCGCTGAAGCTTTGTGCCTCGTTCAGTCCTTGGACGGACGTTTCTCGACATTGAAGCAGAGGGAATGCATGCAAAATGACCAAAGCAATACTTGTTTGAATTGTAGCCGGTCCACACTCGTCAATATGATTATGTCCGAGAACGAAGACAACAGAAAAGGGGATAAACTAGTAGCTTATCAAACTAGTGTTTTCTACGTGGTCAAATATGATTGGATGTCCGGCAGAATTTCAACAATACTAAACTCACTTGTACACAATTTCATTTGCAACGTTCCCAGACAGTGGAGTCTGACCTCTCGCCGTCGCAGTCCATGGAGTGACCAGGATTCTATTGATTCTCTTTCCACACTGTCCGATATCACCTTGGCTGGTCGTGCTGTCCGTCCTTCACGACTTCAACTGCTTGGCCTCCCAATTGAAACCTTCAATGGCATTTCTCCCTCCTCCCTACGGATACGCTTTTGAAAATATGCCAGACGGGCGGGTACTCCGCGCCATTGTCAAAAACTTCCTGCTTGGACACACCACCACCTCACCGTCGAAAACACCCATCTTACGACTTCGGCATTTGAGCTGGCCATCAAACGCGCCATAGACATCCCTCCGCGCGTTGTATTTTCCGGTGATGCATCCGCTTTCGCCGCCTGCATGGTGGTCAATCTCAACCGGGAAAGCTTTCTTCCCATCAATGTGGATCTCATCTTTTCGATCCTGGACAACTTTCGCGCGCTTCGGGAAGCACTCTTTCGGGGTGTCTCTTGTCAGGAGAATCCTTCACCGACAGAGCATCGCAACGGCAAAATCGAAACTCCCAGTGGAAGTTCCGACAGCTGATCTATCAGATGATGAAACGAGGGTCAAGAATAGCGCAAAAGGTTCTTTGAGTCGTGACCATATCCCCTCACCGATAACACAATCGCTGTTAGAAATTTCAATGATGGGAGCTGCAGATACTGCCCCAGCCTGTAACGTGTACATCCTGCACTTTTTTTCTGTTTCTACCAGGGAGCGCCTGAGCGAGGACTTCGAAGTGAATCCGTCCGCTCAGTTTAATTTAGTCCAGGGGAGACATGTTGAGGTTTCGCATGTATTTACACAGGGATTGTTTGACGCCTTCAGTCGAGTTCACTGTGCTGTCCAATATTTCTTCTGAATACACTCGTGGAAGATGTAGGCACTCCAGTGACATCCCAGGCCATCACTCTCCACGCAAAAAATATATGAGCAAAACAGTCCGCTCAGTCAATTTTGCTCGTTGTGCCACCCGCGGTCCCCTCATCGACCCAAGAAGAGCCTCTTCCCAAACCCCACAAGTGCCTCTAGCGACAACGCCCATCGCTCCGTCAGTACGTCGGTCAAGGTAGGGTACGGAGTAAAGGAATGATATGCGCTGGAGGTGAGCGAGTGCCAAGCAGCAAGGTTTTCATTTTTTCGGTGTGACTTCTCCACACGAAAAACCAAAAGCCATTGCCACGAACCTTGTCGAGTATAGTCTTCCCTGCAATCTCCCTGCATTCCTCCTCTTTGCTGTCCTGGAATTCGTCTGCGTCCTCTGCCCCTTTGTAGGCAGACCTCTTTCGTGCATTTGCCCCCTCTGTGACCCGATGGCGACCTCCGTCTCGATCCTCCTCCTGACCTCCCTCTTCAAGTCGGACTCGAGCAGTCTCGCGTTCAGTTCTACGTTGAGTCTGTTGAGTGTGTCCTCTGGAACATCTCTGAGCAGACAGCGGCGGTGGATTGCCAGCCGTGCGCAGATGGCGTCCGCACTCGCAGGTCCGATGCCGTAAATGTGCGTGAGAGCGACCCGCGCGAGCTTGTCGTCGGGTACGTTGACCCCGAGCAGGAACATGTTTCCGGGTGGGAGGTGTGACCGCGGCAGAACGAAAGAAATCCACTCTGCACAATGTCTCGACCGGAACACACCGCGCCGCCCGAAATCGTGGGTTGGAATCTGTCCCTCTCTCTCTCTTTTACTGGTCCACATCCCTTCCGTCTCTGGCTCAGTTCTACAATGAATCCGAAGCATCGAAGTACACGCAAAACTCGCGCATTATGCAGATCCAAGCAGATATGACCACGCGTGCTCTCGAGCTCCTCAACCTCCCTCCCGACGAGCCTTACTACCTCCTGGACATCGGATGTGGGTCGGGGCTGTCGGGCGAGGTCCTGGAAGAGGAAGGGCACATCTGGGTCGGACTGGACATCAGCGAGGCCATGCTCGGTGAGTCGGTCAATGTCCACCCCTGCTCCATACATTTTGGCCCATGTGTCGCCTCATGTGTCGCTCACGCCCACTCCACAGACGTCGCCAACGAACGTGAAGTGGACGGCGACCTCTTCCTGTACGACATCGGGCACGGCCTCGGGTTCCGCCCTGGCACATTCGACGGCGCCATCTCCGTTTCCGTTTTACAATGGCTCTGCAACGCCGACCGGTCCTCCCACGTGCCCAAACGCCGCCTCGCGCGGTTCTTCACAACGCTGTACTCGTCACTCACGAGGGGGGGTAGGGCAGTATTCCAGTTCTACCCCGAAAACCCGGACCAGATCGAGCTTATCGTGTCGTCGGCAATGGTGGCCGGGTTCACGGGCGGGCTTGTGGTGGATTACCCGAATTCGACCCGGGCAAAGAAATATTTCCTCGTCTTGTTCGCCGGATCCCCCGACAACTCCCAACCGCTCCCGCAAGCTCTGGGCACAGACCTCCCCGCAGGTGCGGAACCGTCCCAGATCGTCAACGCCTCTGCGGGGCGGCGACCGAGACCGGAGAAGACGGGCAAAGGCCAGAAGAGGAAGTCGGTCAAGGACAGGGAGTACATTATGAGGAAGAAGGAGCTCAATAAGCGCAGGGGGAAGGACGTACCCTTGGATTCAAAGTATACGGGACGGAAGCGGAGTGGAAGGTTTTGAGCTAGGTGTGTTGGGTCGGGGGGGTTGGCGGCGCGGGGTTGGGTGGTTTGACCGAGAGCAGGGCAGTGTTTTGTTTTCTAGAGCATTCGTTGGCCTTTGTATATACATTTAATGTCGAACTTGGACGTTCTTAATGATTCTTTCCGACCCGAGTTGGAGACGGATCAAGAACACGCTTGCGGATCAAAAGAAGAAGTATTTGAGGAACGTCTTAAGGCGTGGTGGCGGACTGCGCAGCCACCGGCATTGTTTGGTTGTTCTTGGAGACCCACCGCGGACATTAATGAGATATTTACAGCGAATTCTGCCACTTGGAAAGTTTTCTCAGACAGTGCTACTGCGAGGGGCTTGGCAGAGCTCCTCGCAAGATGCTGTGGCCAACCTCCTTTGGGACCGCTCATCATCAACACCGGAAGCATTTGGACTTCACCCAGCGTTTGGACTTCACCCTCGTAAAGAAAAGCGTAACTAGAATCTTACGATTTATAAACGAATGTAAACTGCTACAAATTAAGTTCCGACTTCGATCCTCAAAACTCGTCTCGCTCGTCTCTCCAGTCACTCGGCGTGACCTCTCATGTCTCTCGTCTCTCTCTCTAGGTTCTCTCCCTCGTACTCGTCTCTCGTGCGCCCTCCGCGTGCCCTCAGCCTCACTCAGCAACCCTCGCCCGAATCCCTTCACAAAAGGGTTTGCGACTTACGAGTATGACGGGAAAGCGACCGAGAAGTTTCGGAAGGAGTCGTGCGAGATGATGGGAATTGGAAAGGATTAACGGTGCAAGGTAGCGCCGCAGTATGAGATTCGCAATATTCGGCCCAGTCTCAAAGGAGCCACAAAAGGTGTTCCTCCTCTTATCGTTGGTGCCAGCTGCCCGTGTCTCTAAGCGGAAGTGCCCCGCTCGTCTCCATCACGTCCTTAGATTCCTCCCACAGATGTTGAAGTAATCTGGATTGTATGCGTTTAAGAAGACAGTGGAAGCCATGTTGAATATTCTTTTCAAATACCATCCGAAACAGCGCAAAATCTTTTGAGAAACCAGGGTTCTGCCAAAACG
Source organism: Gonapodya prolifera JEL478 (assembly GCA_001574975.1). Lineage (NCBI taxonomy): Eukaryota > Fungi > Monoblepharomycota > Monoblepharidomycetes > Monoblepharidales > Gonapodyaceae > Gonapodya > Gonapodya prolifera. Next base: position 27,021 of record KQ965815.1, read on the forward strand.
TAAATGACAGAATTTCGATCATGGCCCCCAACTGAAAGCTTGTTTGCGTTCACAGATTTCTCGCACCCATAACGCCACTTTTCATGAGACCACTGCAACAGTCTCCGTACTCACTCAATGGCTCATGGAACACACAATAGGGCGCCCCGCACCCTTCGCAGGTCATCAAACATATGGGACAGGATTCCACGGAACAGTCCACTGCACTGCACGTCATCCACCCGTTCCCCACACGATAGCGCTTGCACGTCGGACAAATATTCCCGCACCACGTGTGCCCGACAAATGAAGCCGAGGTCTCGACTTCCAGACCGCACACATGGCACACGTGCGGATCCTCGCAGAACAGACAACGATCCCACGCACCCCAAGAATACACGGGTCCGTTACTGCACGATACACACAAGCGGGGAAACGATTTGGAGCCGGTGCCCCGGCGACGAGGCTGAGGAACCGTTCGACCTTATTTGCCGTATTCGCCGGGACTCTCGATCCTGATTGCATACAGTGAGGAACTCCCTCACGCCCGTGCGGTCAAGCCTGCCAACAAAAGATGCTTCCCGTAGTGAAGAAAATCCATCTAGAATGCGCAGGATGACGTTGGCGAAGATTTTGCATTCGGATCCATTCAAGTTAACCGAAACAACGCAGGTTGAGAATCCAGAGACGTCGTCACGGAAGATGGATCTTTGGAGTGTATCGGTGGCATGTGTGACCACCCCTTGGAATAGTTGGGAGGTCCCGTAGTGGCCGTCGAGTCGGATCGGTGTTCAAGCCACGCGCTTGTGTCTTCGACGGCTCGGCGAATTGTCCGACACGTTTTCCGAACATTCAAAAGGGAATCCGTTCCGAGAAATGAGAATATACGGTGAAGGAGCACATTTGGAAGGTATTGAAGGTGTTGACCCGTTCGGGAGCGCGTTCCTGCCGTAGACTTGTCAACAGAGAAGTTCGGAAAAGAAGATGATGAGACCTACCAGGCGATGGCAGGAGCGCAAGGGCGAGGGTCATGTCAGGGTGGTTTCTATTTTTGTCAAAACTATTATAAAGACTGCACTCAGAAACACGAGAGATTTCTCGAATCTACTGAACGTTTAACCTCCAGGTAGACATGCATGGATTTGTGCATACTCAGTCGTGAAGGGTGGCTCAATCATGTACATGTTTTGACTTACTGCACAATTAGCACATGCTGTAGCTCCACTTTACAAATCTTGGATTCCAAGATAAATCTGTAACATATTTTAGGTTATACATAAATGACTGGTGGAGGCCGGAGGAGGGTTCGAGGGTTGAGGGATGCCTCATGCAGATCTTCATCGACGATGAGGAGACGGAGTGGCGGTAGACAGAATGGCGTTTTGTTCTGTGCAGAGACGAGCTAGTAGCAACAGCAGCTGTGATTCTGACGCTAGAATGTGTATCGGAACGTGGCAGAGTTCGATTTTCGGTTGGCGAGGTCTGAAAAAAGAAGCTACGGTCAGTGTTACCCAGATTGCATTAAAAGCACCGGCCACTTCTGCGTGCCCCTAAACTCCCCTCTTTTGTCATACATTTACACACTCGTCAGACCGACATCGGCGTAAATCGGTCCCCTTTCTGATCAGTGACCGCTGGTCGGATCGGTAGCGAGGTGGGTGAGGGAGGCCATGTAGAACACTTCTCTCTGACTCGGTGCCAGGGAGAGGATTTGAAAGGACCGCAGAATTCGCCATGCTAAGTCTCTTTACACATCGGAGTCACGGGATTCATATCACATAGTGAGTGTGTCGTCGGTAGGACGTTTGTGTGAGAAGGCCGATTCACCTTTACGATCACGTCTTCGACTGCTCCTCTTCGGAGCGGCAGGCGTGGAGAGACTTTTTCTTCATCTCATCCCATACATCGCGGCTAACACGTGCGGAAACACTCTCATGGCTGCATTCCCTGCAATCTTTGCAAGTGCCATAATGGTAGCACTCGGTGCCACGAGAGTGGACGGTGCGGCTGCACTGACGACACGGCAGGCAACGAGAGCAGCGTTTGGGTGATTACGCTGGATTGTCAAACGTTCTTGTTATTCGTCATAAACACGAAACGCCCCCATCGTGGACGTCTAGGTCCACCTGCAAATTTAGCACTGATTGTGAAGGAGCCCTCTTTTGCCTGAACGGCGCATGCGGTTGCAGCTCGGGCTTCAATTTGTGTGCAAGTGAGTGTTTGGGGGGACGCGTCGACTTCCGTATTATCTTTATCAACACCTGGCCCTTTTTGATCGAAAAGATTCCAACTCCAGTTGCTGTTCGGTGAGCTTCGAGAACCACTGGCTTTACGACACTCTTTTGACTTGTTGCGCTCATCTACGTCCCCAACAACCCACCCACCTACAAACAGTGTTCAAGGCCCTTGCAGGACCCTCTCCTGCTCCCGCTGCTTCGGCAGTAGCTACTGGCATCAATACTACCATGATTATTGGCATCGTGGTAGCCTTGGTAATCGTGGTCCTGATTATCGTCGCCACCGTATACGTCATGAAGCGACAGGGCAAGATTCTCAAGGACATGTTTGGAGGCGGAGGAAACACCGTTGTCGTTAACGAGACGTCGTATGGACCATACATCCCGAACCAAGGGATTGCCGTGAGCGAGCTACTGTTGGGGCAGTCGTGGTCCAAACTCCAATGGGCTTCGGATTTCGGCCGGTGCTCCAGCCGATTGGAGGTCCATCCGAGCAGTCGGGGAACACAGGTCCAGGCCAGCAGTATCCCGGGAACAACCAACAAGTAGTTGCGCCATCGGTGTACAACCAAGGAGGTCAGCCTGGGTACAATCAAAGCAGGCAGTATTAGGTGTAAGAAGTGTCGTTTGGACTTCCGTTGTGCTGGAAGTACAGCCTATTGGCCTAAAGTTTTGAAAAACTATTGAGATGTATATCTATAAATGGTAGTTGCAAATCAACAGATTGAAACCTCTGATATTGTGGATTCGATCCACGACGTCGAACAACGCCATGATACTTGTCCCTCGAATCACTGTTTCACATGCTGAAGCAGAAATGGATTTTCCCCGCACCACCCCTATTGATTCACTTCGGCAAAAAATAAAAATGGAAGCGCTACTCGTTGCAACCTCTTATATCGCCATCAATTTTCCACCATTAGCATAATGCTCTCATAAGTTTTCGATTCAGTCCTTGATGAAAGCAAACCGTCATAAACGAAAGAACAGAACTCAGCTTCCCTCGCGTTTGCAACTCACTCGGAAAAGCTTCCCCGGTTTGCTTCCCCCAGATGCTGCATCACTGCGGCGAACTTCGGCGCGGAAGTGATCATGCCACGCGCCCACTCAGCTGGAAGAGCCGTGACGAGCTACCACCAAAACAGGGTATCATCGGAACGTGGACCACAAATTGTGTTACAGTCATTACAACGCACCTTCGAAACCCTCCCCAGTTCGTCCGAGAACGTCGAAGACCTTGATAATGCAGGCATTATGCATTTCTCAACAATTGAATCCGCGACAAGACCTCGCGCTCCATCGTGGGGCAGGAACTTGCGCACGTGTAGGGTCGAGGTCAACAACTGCAAGTCAACAGGAGTCAGGAGGCAGGAGCAATTCCGCAGACGAGTTCCCTCAATTCAAACCTTGTGCATTGCTTCCCACCAAACTCCTCGCGCTACTACAACTCCCGCCGCTGTGTCAAGTTTTGGTGGGAATCGGGAAAAGTCGCATCTGTCCGCCACTTCTTGGGCCACGAGCGATACTCGGTCGTGAAGAGATGCTTGCAACGACTATCGAAGCATTGTGATTCGATTCATTCGGATTTGGAAACTGTAGTCAAAACCGCATACCTTGTACGCGTCGCTTGCTCCCCCGACGTACCCTCGCACGGTCTCAATCCATCCAACAAGCCTTCCCGTCTCTTTCTTATCCCATACAACCCACGAGTCCACGTGGCGTTTTAGCTGTGGGATGACGGACTTCTCGACCACTTTGACCAATGTCTCTAAGGATGCGTCAGGGTCTGGCGCCGCGGTTGCGTTGGGGAGAGTGGTATCCGAAGACGAGGGCAGAACAAAGCTCGTAAGAAGACCGTGCCAAGTAGTGGATTCAAGGTCGGGCGGCGACTTTCAACAGGGGTGAGGAAAGTGCTCGTTACGACACAAACAAAATAGACTATGGGAGAACTCACTGCGTCTAATTCAGTACCCATTATTTCCCATCGCGCCCATAAGTCTACGACGCCGTGAATGCTGTCTCCTCCATAGCCCCTGACAAAATCCGCGGGATACTTTTGGGCCCAGTCCGCGATACGGGGAAGGACTTGGTCAAGGTCTGAGAAAGTGGGAAGTGAATCACCAAAAAGATGGCGGTGGCGGTTACGGAGCGACTCTGGAGTTGAAGAAGTTTGAGCCGCGCTTCGAGACTACGCGACACTAAGACTTGTTCTTACCTAGTCGACGCGTGATGGCAACACTCTGCTCGGACGTAGTCAAGGGATGATCCAGTTGTACGAAGAGTGTTTGAGGGAGACCGACGACTTCATGGATTCAGCGATTTGATTGGTTAGGTGGTCGAAGAGGGTATCGTTGGATGACACGGAAGATCGAAGGGACGAGAGCACTGTGGCGATTTGCGAATTGAGGTCGGACAGTGTTGGAATCGCTGAGCGTTCGGGAACTGGAACAGAAAATGGAGCGCAATGGTCGATTTGCACACTTTCACAAGCTTGACTTCCACGGCCTCACCTGCAAAAGCTCGCGCGGACAATTTCCTCTCCCGATTTTCGTCATCAAGCCTCTCTTGTGCTTCCAAAGTCGCCTTCGCTCCCCCGATACGGATATGCTCCTTCTCCCACTCTTCGATGTCCTCGTCGCGGTCGTCGTCGTCACCCTGTGCGTCCGCCAAGTGCGACGCTATTCCAGCCCGTCGCTCCAATTTCGCCTTCGCTTTGTTTTTGGCACCGAATGCGATGTGATCACCTTCGTGGTCTTCGAAAGCTTCTTCGCCTTCATACTCTTGGTCCTCCGTCATGAGACGTGACTCACGGGCCGTGCGGAGGTTGATACAGCACCTGAGCGAGACGTAAGTGGGACGAAGTCGTCGAAGGTGCCTCCTGACGTCTGGTCTAGACCCCATTCAACTGATTGTTGAGCCCGTCTTTGTTCCCGCAACTTGCGAGCAGCGAAAATCTGGCCCGCGTCTGGGATGCTGTCCGCATCTATTGCGTCACCTGCAGTGACCTGGGACGAAAAAGGCGAAACGGTGTTCGTCGAAGGCAACGCTGGTTGACTTGGGCGAGAGGACGATTCCTTCAACTGGCGAAGGGATTCCTCGTCATATGTCCGCGACTCTGCGCCAGCATCAGTTGCTGCGACAGACGTGATGTACTCGGCTCCGCGGTTGAGCTTGCGAGACGCGGTGGACTTCTTGATTTTGAATTCGGACTCTTCCTGGTTCTGATGACAGCTTTCCGAGTTAAAGCTCTGGAGAGCCGAGAATCCAATCGCTCGATATCTTACCTCGTCATCGCCGAACGAGAGTGCGACCTTCTTGGCTTTACCCTCCTTCTTGGGGCGTTTTCCAGCTGTCGCAGAGGTCTTCACGATCGCTTCTTCACCCGCCATCGAATCCTGGTTGGCCTGAGAATCATCATCATCCGCGGTGCGCACAACACCAACGGCCTTTCGTGCTCGGAAGTTGCTGAACGACATCGATCATGAAAGTGAACTGAATGTTACAGATAACGTTCAACACAACGTTTCCAGTCACGTTACACATAATAATTAAGCAAGCATAAGTGAAAACGATTTTGACGTGCAAAGTAACGACCAAGAGAAGCTCAAAATAGCACAATGGGGCGGGGGTAGTGTGGTTGGATTATGCCGAGGTAGGTGGTAAGTGAGAAATGTGAGGATATCTGTCCGTGGCCCCCAGATGGAATAAAAAGGTAGATTGTTGTTGCCGTTGGTATCGGATTCAGACATCAGCCAGCGTGGCGGCAGAGCTGGATTGACTGTAACCAGGAACAAGCTTGATGGCTGAGACGCTGCGACGGCGAGGTGCAGTGTTGGCTAGCGCGGTAGAAGCAAAGGCTGGGAACATTCCAAAGTCGGCGAACTCCAGAGACGATCTGAATGAGTTTGGGTGGAAAACACAAATTGTCAAAAACAAACAGGAAGCAGAAGGCACCACGAATTGCTCACAGTGGCAGAATGCCCTCAGATCCTGTAGTTAGACTGAATCAAGTTGGGCGAGAGAGAGAGGAAGGACGTCGCTAAATGTACAATCCTCCATGCGAAGCTTCACTCACTTTTCAGCGAGACCCCATCCGTCCTTGTAAACTCGCTTCAGCTTTACTCTGTCGCCGACTTCTAGTGTCAGCTCGTCTTTGGTTGTTGAGTGGTACTACAGCCGGAAAGTGAATAAGTCAAGCAAGCAGTCACAATAAGCTACAGCGGCACCGTCTCACTTGTGTTGCAACGGTACACATCGGTCCGACGTATTCCACGTCATTTTGGTTCAGACCACTGGGACCGGCAAGGCGGGCAAAGAGCCAATGTGGCTGTGATGGAAAGGTGATCGTGGGTTGAACAAATGCACTCGAAAATCAAGGGGTTCGCAAGACAGAACTAACTGGAGCAAAATTTGCAGGTTCTGGACTTTGTCTTTCCTTCGTTGCAGGTGCAGATCCGAAAAAGGAAGCGAATGATTCCAGAATCCCCAATTTTCTATCAGGCACACCAAACAGAACACTTGTCAGAAAGGCGCAATAGACGAGAGAAGGAGCAAAAGCACTCACTTCGTGTCCTCCTCGTCTTCAGCATTACCCTCGACGGTGGCGGACTTCTTCCGAGAGAACCAACATGCAAAACATAAAGCACACGTGGCACCAATCCCTGCAATCACACCACCGGCAATGATACCGAGAGAGAGACGTGATCCACTCGCCGGAGGCTGCGAAGGGCTGTATCGTCCGAAAGGGCCGCGTCAGGGAATTGTGAGAGCTATTGAGGACGCATCGAAAGGTCAGCACCCACGATTCCTTTTCGTTGGAGCCGGTACACGTAGAATTTAATGAGGCATTCACGCAGTCAGTTCCATTTGTCAATGTAAGGGCAACTACAGTCCCATCGGCGCCAACTAAATGGGGAAAGAGGGGAGACGTGTCGAGATCAAACAAACAGGACTGGAATCTCCACGAGGGACGCTCAGCAAGCTCACGGTTCTGCTGGGAGCCGTCATCCTTCACCGTGCTCTCAGGGTAAGCGTGCACCGAATTTGGTGACAACGGTGGATCCAAGTTCACCGGCATTCCGTGAGCCGTGCCGAGTTCCACCAAGAGCATCAGTAGGGATGACGCCACCAACGCTTGAAGCTTCATCTCTTGATGCGGTCTCCTTGGGTATCTTTTGTGGGCGGAGAGGTGGGTTAGGTAAACGTGGATCCTTCACGATTGAACTGAGCACGTCCGAAGCATGCCGCAAGATGATGGCGCAGCTCACGATATGCGGGCGTTACAACGGAGATACGAATTGATAATAATGCATTGTATTAAGCACGCTTAGTTATCACCCAAGTCCAAGAGCCAAGTGCTACGAGTATCTCTTTGAAACAGTACTTCTAGGCGCAAACACCAAAGCCTTTCTGACAACCAGAGCCACAGCTGTACGGAAGTTAAAATACAGAGGGTTAGACGCGTGCAGACATAACCGGTTACCGTGACACAAAACTCACTAGTCGGTCGTCGTTCCACACCACCCTGTGTTACGCAAGACGTCCCAGTTCAGCAAAACCATTGCATTGAATCCACCCAAAATCAAAACTACTCACCGTAAAGCGAGCAGCACTGCGGTGCGGGGCACGCAGTGTTGACACCCGATCCGCACCGCGAGTCTGTCGAAATCGGAATGCCTGAAGGGGGAGGCGGTGGCGAGGACGGTGGGGGAGGCGTGCCAGTTCCGAGCGTGACGGGAATCTCCTTGTTCCAGACCTGGCCGGGCCAGTTGGCGCCGGGTGGTGTGATCCAAACGAACCTGGATGGAACACATGAATATGGTTGATGTTTGAAGCTCAATGTTTGTGGATAGAGGAAGGTGTCGCTCACCAGTTGTACGGAGGAGCGTTCAAGGTGGATGTCCAGGTGACGCTAAACACATACGATGTGTATGCGTTCGTGGTCGACGCCGCGATCGAGTTGAATGCGTAGTTTGACACGATGGGTTTCGAACCAGTGCTCTACATCACCCGAGTGCAGCGTCAAAACCGTCGCCAGCGCGATCAATACCCACACAAACTATCGCCACCCACCTGATGCAACTCGACCTGCATATCCTTCGCAGTCGCTGTCCAGATCCTGACCGTCACTTGGTACGTCCCCGCCGCGGGGTTCACGACCGTGGGGATGAGGCTGGTGTCGATGCAGTACGCCGTGCTGCCGCAGGGACTTCCCGTTGTTGGGGGAGGCGGCGGAACAGCGGTGGTGGTGGTCGTTTTGCGCACGGTGGTTGTTTTGATCGTGGTGGTCACGGGCGCAGGAGGTGGAGGTGGTGGCGGTGTAGGTGGCGGTGGTGGAGGCACTGCTGTAGTTGTTACCGTAGTCGTTGCTGGTGGTGGCGGTGGCGGAACCGTCGTCGTGGTCGTCGGAGGTGGCGGCGGTGGCGGTGGAGGTGGCGGAGGGACAGCAGTTGTAGTTGTGGACTTAGCGGCTACTGTGGTGGTCTTTTTCGTCGTTGTTGCCGGCGGAGGAGGAGGAGAGGGGGCCGAACCCAGAGTTACGGGGATAACCTAACACCCACGAATACACGCTCAACGCGTCAACAAGTGAAATGAGTCCTCGGCATTCTCCTTTACGCACCTGATTCCAAATCTGCCCAGCCCACCCAGCCCCCGGCGGCGAAATCCAGACGAACCAGTTGTAAGGCGGGTTGCCCAGCGCGGGCCAGGTCAGGCTGAACGTGTAGGTCGTGTAGGAGTTAGAGGTGGAGGCGGCGATGGAGTTGAAGGCGTAATTGGAAACGATGGCGAGGGAGACGCTCTGTGGGCAGGGGCAAAGGGAAAGGGGGTAAGTCCTGGGCGTGAGGGAGGGGGAAGGGGAAGGCGCAAGCAGAGGAAAGTACGGTACCTGATGCAACTCGACCAACATATCCTTGGCCGTCGCGGCCCATATCCTGACCGTCACTCGGTACGTCCCCGCCGCTGCTGACACGACGGTCGGGAGGGTGCTTGTGTCGATGCAGTAATTGGTGCTTCCGCAGGGAGAGCCCGTTGACGGGGGTGGAGGCGGTGGAGGAGTGGTAGGTGGAGGTGGAGGAGGGGTCGATGGTGGAGGTGGGGGTGGAGTTGAGGGTGGTGGAGGTGGTGGGGTGATGGGTGTGCCGTCGGTTGAAGGAAGGTTGGTGCCTGTGAGAGAAATTTGTCAAGAGAAGGAAATTCGGGGGTATGAGGGGAAGAGAAGCTCACCGCTCGAAGGTAAGTTGACGTTGCCGTTGGTGAAACCGCCTCCGTAGTCTCCGCCCATAACCTGTAATGGTGCCAAACGGTCATCTCATGCGCAAACAAACTTCCCATTTATGTATTCACTCACCGCCTGGCACCCTTCCGTGTCTCGATCAACAGGGCAATACTTGTTATCATTGCAGCATCGCACGCAGTACTCCCCGCCGCCGAGGATCTCGATGAACGTGCTGTAGCCCTGGCAGGTGGCTCCAACGGGGCTTTATTGAGACGCAAACACCGTGGTATTGTCAGTACGTATATGCACTGGCGTGCAATGGCGATGACGGTGACGGGAATACTCACCAACCGAGGGCTCCACATCCAGGTCCGTTCGAGTCGTATTGGCCGCCTTGGTCGGACGGGATGAGACCGAATGGGGCTGGGTTGTACGTTCCTGATACCTGTTATTGTAATTTCACAGACGGCAGCTCATAAAGTGATGCTCGGTGCAATGCAATTACTCAAGGTGTTACCTGAGCGAACTCGTTATTCGGGGTGCGGACATAATGCGCGGCCGTGATGAACCCCGACGGGATTCGCCTCCCTCCCGTCGACGTAATGGTTCCACCTGGAAGACAGTACGAAAGCGCATCATACTCGTGATCGCTTATAATGAGGTTCGGTCCGGGCGGCATGATGAGACAGAAGTTGGAGCTGGAGGTGACTTGGATGATTGCGTCGGCGTTTGCTGAGCAGAGGAGGTGGAAACGTACGTGCTCAGTTTCTGTTTCGTAGGGAAAGTTGATGGCGGAGGCCAAGTATAAGAACTCACCGGCATCCGAAAACACGCTGAGTTGGACGACCCCGAGCGCCAGTCCGGCCAAGAGAACGGCGACCTTTGCTCGCAGGGAGCGGTGGCCTCTTGCGCCCATCGAGAGAGCCATTGATGCTTTCCCGTCCAAGTACATCGGTGCCAAGATTGCACCCCTGACTCGGCCGGACGGGGGAATCACCGAATAACCTTTCGTCCAGAAATGTAAGGAAAATAAATTCAAGCAGTTATGAGTTAACCAGTGCCCCAATGCTTTTCGGCCAGGCAGAGACAACCCTGTCGGAAGTACCGCGTCACGGAGATTGCGGAAAGACTATGTCGTAGATAGTTGGCCATATCTCTCCTGGAGTTCTCCTCCTGTCTGTCCGCAACGGGAACACTGAACACAGAGCACGATGATTTGGCCTCGATTCTGAAGGACGAAGAGACCCCGCGCCGCCGAGTATGATGGGCACGCACGGAAGAAGTTTCGAGCTGCGGCATGTCGGATAAGACGCAGTTGCACTGGAAACCGAGGTCACTTCTGATGAGCCCCGCACAATCCGATGGTGATAGTCTCCCAACAGGGATTGCTCCTAAACACATTTAAAATCGAAATTGTACTACTTCATCAAAGAGACTGAGTTTCAAGAAAATTCGTAATGCGCCAAAAGGGGTCAAAACTTCAAATTCCTTGGTCGAAACAGTTGCTTGTTTTTTGCATTATTTCAGTGGCCGAAAAGCCACGTTATAAACCAGCAAACCAGTAACGCTTAATATTTTCTCATGAGCCCGCATCGGTTGAAGGTATTTTTCTTTCAGAACCCAAGACTGCAGTCCGACCCCCAAAAAGTTTACAATTAAACTTCTCTATGTCGAAGCGTCTCATTACTTTATTTCGGGTGTGATTCACGGTGGATTTGCCACCCCCCTCGGCAGAATTTCGGCCAGTTACTGCCACCATTCCTTGTGCAGAGTCCCCACTACCATGGCCACCGCCTGTCCCCACGCGACGTCTCTCGCGTCTACGCTCGCGCCGCCATCACTCAACACGCCTGTGTACAAGGACGAGTCGGTGTCGCCTCATGTCTTCGAATGCTGCGACCGTCTTACGTAAAACACTTTCATCTTTCGTTGAATCCGACATTGGACACCGTACCGGGCAATGTTCTCGTGTTTTCAACCATAAAAATGATGAATGATGATTCAATGGGGTGCAGGTGCACGTGAGTCGACCGATAATGCGAGTTCTGCGGGCTGTAATCCAATCGTGGACACTTTCCACCACATTCTGGGACTCTTTGACCCTCAAACCGGACGAACATGACACTAAAGACAATGCTTTGACAACCAGGTGAGCGCGAGGCCCGATTCACCCCTAGAGCCCATCCGAAACCATTCGAAACTCCTGCTGTGCCCATCAGGACTTCGATCCCGGAATCTGCGTATGCCTGCACTGCTTCAACGGGGGCTGTCTGGATACAGACCGCCGACACGCCATGAAGCACGCCCACCTCCACGGGCACCCTCTGGCGCTCAAAGTTCGCCGCGTGCCTAAACCGAGACCGGCGGGCGAGGACGGAGAGCCGCCACAGAAGATGACGAAGCTGGAAATCAGGGTCGAGATTGAAGAGGAGAAGTATGATTGGCATACAAAGCTTGTTTGTTGCGAGTGTGGGAAGGACGAGCCGGTGGAGTTGGATGAGGCAAAGTTTCCCGGCGTGAGTTGGGTCGAGCGAAGGAGGCCCGCGAGCACAGCGAGCAGGCCGAAGATTCAAGATGCGAAGTCTGGACTGCGAAGCACGCATGAGCGAGTCCTAAGCACCGCGAGGTGCTGACCGAGGACTCTTTCGCGGAACAACCTGAGGCGTACGTAGGCGCGAGAGCGCCGACGGAGGCGAATGATCCCACGAGGAGTGCATATTACGGCCTGCGTGTGCGCGTTCATATATCGTGGTGCGGTACAACATTCACATTTCGATAACCACCACCACCTTCCCCCATCCGCCACACAGCTCCGCCGCCTCGCCGACGTAGTGATGACCTCCCTCTCCGCGGCCAAAAGGTCCGAGATCAAGGCGTGGGAGGAGGAAGTGAAGCCGTGCGAGCACTGCGAGCATTTGGAGCAGGATGCGGGTGTGGGCAAGGTGTCTCCCGAAGGAGGTGAAAATAACACAGTTCGACTTCCTTTCCCTTTCTGCCGGATTTTACCGCTGATGATGTGGTGCGTCCCCCGTGCCCCCTCTAGCACACTGCTCCCTCTGCGACCTCTCGAACAACCTCTGGCTCTGCCTCACGTGCGGGAACCTGGGATGCGGGCGGAGGCAGTACGACGGAAGTGGGGGCAACGGACACGCGTCGGATCATTACGCGGCAACGATGCATCCCCTGGCGGTAAAGTTGGGCACGATTACGCCGGAAGGGACTGCTGGTGGGTGCAGATGTAGTTGCGTTGAAATGAATGGAGGGCATTGGGTTTTGATTTTTGTCGACAAACAGACATCTATTGTTACCTCCACGACGATGGCGTGCTGGACCCCCACTTGGCGAAACACCTGTTGCGTTTTGGGATCGATGTTGCGGCGCAGACAAAGAGGGAGAAGAGCGTCGCGGAACTGGTAAGCTCGCGTTCCGTCGGTGTGAATGATCAATCGCGCAGCTTGTTTACACATTACGCCCTTGATAACTCAAAGCAATTGGAGAAGAACCTCGCGTTTGATTTCTCGATGGTGACGGAAGACGGGAAAGCGCTGGAGCCACTCTTCGGGCCTGGATACACGGGGCTGAAGAACTTGGGTAACAGGTAATGGTCTCTCCCTTATCCACCTTCTTCCCTTCGCCCCTTGACCGTTCACCCCACAAGCTGCTACATGGCCTCGGTCCTCCAATCCCTCTTCTCAGTCGAACCCTTCGCCGAACGGTACATCGAGCTCGCCTACACGCATCCAACCACGCCGCACGCACATGCGAGACCGGGAGAGTGTTTCCACTGCCAGATGGCCAAGGTTGCCGACGGGCTGCTCAGTGGGCGGTATTCACATCCGCCAGAGGGCGCCGCGGCCGAGGAGGGCCACGGGCAGGAGGGTGTGGCGCCCAGGGGGTTCAAGGAGATGGCGGGTAAGGATCATGTGGAGTTTTCGTCAATGAGGCAACAGGTGTGTTGTGTGGGACCCCGAAGAAGAAGAAGCGAGTCCAGTACTCACACCGAACATTGTAATGATCACAAGGACGCCTTCGAATTCCTCCAACACCTCCTCCGCCTGATCCAACAACGCGAGCGCGCTCACAACGTGGACCCTACCACCATCTTCAACTTCCAGCTCGAGCAGCGCCTGGAGTGCCGCACGTGCCAAGGGGTGCGGTACCAGCGGACCCGGGACTCGGCCATCACCGTGCCCGTACCGCCACGCGTGCTGTCCAGGAAGACCGGAGAAGACGGGAAGGAGGTGGTGGAGTACGAGCCGATACAGTTGGATGAGTGTGTGGCGAGGTTGTGTGGCGCGGAGGATGTGCAGTTTGAGTGTCCGAATGGGCATAAGGGCGTTGCGTCGAAGTGAGTCGTCTTGGAATGTTTCGTGCGCTCTTAGTGGGCCGCGGCGTGTTGGGACTAACGAGCTGGTTTTGACCGAAGAGTTACGCGGTTCGCCACCTTCCCCGACTACTTGGTCGTGCAAGCGACGCGATTCGTCTTCGAGAACTGGGTTCCCAAGAAGCTTAGTGAGCTTCACTTGCTTCCCAGTGTCCGCCTACCGTGTCTCACTCCCCTTCCACCTGCTTTATAAGCTATTCCCCTGGTCGTACCGCTGGAATACAACATGGAGACGTACCGGAGCGAAGGCAAGCAACCCGGCGAAACCATTTTACCGGAAGCTCCCTCTTCTTCATGTATGTATCTTGCAGTCTGCAGCCCGGTTGAGGTCAATTAGAATCGTCCCGATCTGACTGTCCTTTCCTCAGCGGCATCTTCCGGTCCTCAGTTCAACCAAGCGGCGGTCGAGCAGCTGATGGCTATGGGATTCCCGGACGTGCGGTGCAAGAAGGCCCTCCTTGCCACGGGGAACGCCGACGCTGAGGCTGCGATGAACTGGCTGTTTGGACATATGGATGATCCTGGTAAGTGCACTTTGATATACCGTACCACCATGTGCTCACCATCACACAATATCCGCGTGAAATTGAAGATATCGACGATCCAATTCCCGATGCTGCCGCTGCTTCAACTGGAGCGTCAGTGAGCGAGGGGGATTTGGCGATGCTTATGGATATGGGCTTCAGCAAAATGCAGGCTACAAAAGCGTTGCGGGAAACGGTGAGTTTAGATTTCAGATGTCGGTAATCAACCCATCGGCGACAAACCTTCGCGGCTCTGGTTCTCAGAGTAACAACACGGAACGGGCAGTGGAATGGCTCTTCAGCCACCCCGATGATCCAGGCGATGACGGATCATCGTCTGCTGCTCCTGCAGCTCCTGCGGAACCAAGTGAGTCGAACGACTTGAAACTGATGTGGGCGTCTTCTTTATTTATGTCTGCCTGCTCTCCCTCAGATGTGGATACTCTACCAGCTCGGTTCCAGCTCATGTCGTTCATCAACCACAAAGGTTCGTCCGTCCACGCGGGGCACTACGTGGCGCACGTGTGGAAGGAAGGCAAGTGGGTGCTGTTCAACGACGAGAAGGTGGTGCATGCGACCAGTCCACCCGTGCAAGACGCCTACGTGTACGGTGAGTCTGCGATCTTTTGAAGCTATACAGGGAACTGTCCGTGTTAACTCCATGTCGATCATTGTGTACAGTTTTCAAACGGTTGAAGTGATTGATGTCGGAACCGCGCTGTAGCTGGAGATATATCACTGTGTCACTTTAGTTACTAGAAAAATCGATGTGGATTGTGATTCGATGACGACCACAGCCCTACTGAAAAGCTACGAGATTCTTGTGGGTCTCCAACCGCTTCTCAGCTATCGCTGGTCAATATTGCTCATCCACCTTTGCTCCAGGATCGTTACGCTCCTCCGCCCCGAGCTGATGGCTACGCGATTCCACCTCCTCGACCTTCCCGATGAAATTATCGCACATATCGGCCGCCTATTGCCGGATCGATTGGGCCTTCCCACTACCGCCCTCAATAAGCGCCTTTACTGTATCTTCGCTGACCCCGTGAACATCGCTCTGCGAATCCTGTTTGACAACACGCTGAGCTCGTTCAAGGGTGAAGCAATCAGGGATCAGAACGTTTTTGAACATCTTTGTCGCTTGGTTGATATCGGGGCACCTCAGGCGGGAGATCTTCTCGGAGTCGCCGCACTAGATGATAGACCTTCTGCCGCCCGATGTTTGCTGGAACGCGCGACGAGAGCTGGGTTCATGCACGAGAACCGGGACATTGCTCTGAAGGTGTCATCTGAACTCGGACATGTGGAGGTGGTGAGAGCCTTACTTGACTTCGGAGCCGATGTCCATTTTTTGGACATTCGTGGTTCCCTCTCCCGAACAATCATGTACGGACACCCAGGGCACGTTGAAGTTGTGCATCTCCTCTTATTGCACGGAGCAAACGTCCACTTGGAAAATGGCCAAGCGCTCTGGGTTGCAGCGGGGCATTGCAAAAACGAAGAGGTTCTCCGAGTGTTGTTAAAGCACGGAGCGGACCCGAATGCGGGGGAAGGAAAAGCTCTCATAATGGCCGCAACCCTTGGCAAGTCAACGGCAGTCAAGATTCTGATCGAAAACGGATTTGACATGCAGCGTTATGGTGGACACGCCCTCGCTGCAGCTTGCTATAGTGGCCATCTTGATGTTATCAGAATGCTTCTGGAAAGCGGCGCCGATGTTAGCTGCCACGATGATAGGCCCATCATCTTTGCTTGCGAACGACAGATGCCAGAAGTGGTAGAAACCTTGATTCGATATGGCGCGAATGTCCGAGCTCGAGATGACATGTGCATCATTTTAGCGGCGCAATGTGGTAACGTGGACATTTGCAGGCTATTACTTGCAAATGGAGCAGACTGCCGTTCGCAAGGTAATAAAGCGCTCCTGATGGCTGCGCGTTGTGGCCATCTGGAGGTTGTATCATTGCTTTTGGACGCCGGTGCAAACCCAAGTGTGCGGGAGGGAGAGGGTTCCGCCCTCTTGAACGCGGTGAAGTGGCGACATTTCGAAGTTGTGAAGCTTCTTCTCGATCGTGGAAGCGGAGTGTATAGAGGGAGTCTGTCTGCCGCTGTGAAAGTCAGACAGATGAGCATTTTGGAGATTATGCTAGAACAGCAAGTCACTACTGAAGAACTGGACAACGCTCTCGTTATCGCGGCGGAATGCGGCCATTTGAATGCCCTTGAGCTACTTCTTGATGCGAGGCGTTCGAACTGCACTCTTAATCGAGAACCAGACGTTATGGCGTTCTCGAAGGCCGCCTGGAACGGACATCTCGATATCGTGCAATTTTTCTTGGATCACGGGATGAACATTCACGCGCCTGCTGGTACTGATGCCTTCATTGCATCTGCCGAGCGCAAGCGCGTGCCCATCGTGAATCTGTTCCTCGACCACGGTCTCAACATTCACGCTGAGAATGAGCGGGCGCTGAGAGAAGCTGCAGAAAAGGGAAAATTCCGTCTTGTGAAGTTTCTGTTGAAGAAGGGTGCCAGGATTGATGGGCCGGACGGGGTGATTTTGGAGGCTGCGAAGAAGAGTCGTAGTCGGAAGGTGCTCAAGTTGGGCAAGGAGCGGATTCGGAGACAAGTGAAGCGGGGCGAGTGGCCACCTCATAGCAGCTCCAAGTAGATACCAGTACCACGTGACGATCTGACGATCTATTACGAGCACATTCTGCCCCGTATTAATGAGAATCTCTTCCTCGTATGGCAGCACCAAATTAGAATAACTTCATCGGCGAGTCAGCCAAAGTTTCGAAGGTGAGCTGCGAGCGCTGCAGCATCACTCAGCAGGCATCGGTATCTCACTGCCAGAGCAAATCCTTGCAGAATCAACGATCGCCAGCGAACGGGTCGAGGAAGATGGCTGAACCGTTCAACCTCTTCGCCCTACCAGACGAGATATTCGTGCATACCTGTGCTCCGAGCGACTGGCGCTTCCGTCAAAAGCTCTCAACCGGCGACTTCATAGTATTTTCACTGAACTGGTCAGCATCGCCCAGCGAATCCTCGGTCGCTTCCGAAATGGCGGATCCGGAGCTTTGTCGAGGCGGAAGCCGAACGGGATGAACTCGTTCTCAATGCCTTGTGCCGGTTGGTCGACATTGCCAGTGAAATCGCATCAGACCTTGTGTCAATTGCCGCATTGGTAGGCAGCACTTCTGCCACGACCTGTTTGATTGAAAGAACTGCGTAGGTGAAGCACACTTTTGTAAATCGGGATTTCGCTCTGATGAAAGCATCAGAGCGCGGACATGTTGAGGTGGTAAAGCTTTTGTTGGACTTGGGAGCCAACGTCCACTTTTGGGACAACAAGCCCTCATACGAGCAACCGCGCACAGGCGTAAAGCAGTGTTGGAAATGCTGTTATCGCGTGGGGCCAACGTGCACGCCGAAAACGATTTTGCGCTCTTCATGGCTGCCGGATTCGGTCCCAGGCCGGAAGTTGTCGAAATTGTTGAGCTATTGCTGACGCTCGGCGCGTACCCAAATACAAAAGACGGTCGAGCACTCTTCAACGCTTCTCGATTTGGAAACAGTTATGCTGTCAAGCTTCTGATCGATTATGGCGTTGATATTAAACGTTTTGGCGGACGAGCTCTTTTAGCAGCATGTCTCACCGGTCAAAATGAAGTCGTCAGGGTCCTTTTGGAGAATGGTGTGGATGTACACTACGAGTCCCATCGATCTATCGCTCATGCGTGTGAGCGCGGGAATCTCGAAGTGGCAAAGATCTTGCTCCACTTTGGCGCTGACGCGAGAGCGCGCAACAACTGGTGCATCGTACTGGCAGCGCAATCTGGCAACTTGGAGTTGTGCAACCTGTTATTGGCGAATGGAGCGGACTTTGAATCGCGAAATCATGAGGCACTGAGCGTTGCAGCCCGTTTTGGACACTTCCAAATTGTTTCACTCCTTTTGGATTTGGGTTCTGACCCAAACGCGAGAAGAGGAAATGACGCTGCTCTCAGCGCGGCATCAAAAAATGGACATGCGGAAGTTGTTAAGGTGCTTCTGAATCGTGGGAGTGCTTTTTGGAGGAGCAGTTTCGCTGGGGCCTTGATTGCGGGACACATCGATGTTTGGCTGGTACTCCTGGACCCCTTCACCAGCGATACTGAAGCACTGGATGAGGCGCTTGCAATTGCATCATCGAGAGGGTACAGTGACATTGTGGAACTCATCCTTCGTGTGACTCAAGGAAAGGGGCCCCTGACAGGCCATCAGACGGACTGGCATTCATTACAGCTGCTCGAAGAGGCTACACCGAAATTGTCAAGCTTTTTCTGAACCACGGCATAAATATTTATTCCCAAATGGGTATTGACGCTCTATTTTGGTCTGTTGAGAGGAAGCGCGCGGATGTTGTGGACTTGTTCGTTGCCCGTGGTATTGACATCTACACTCAAGGGATGCAACCTCTGAAGGAGGTAGCCGAGAGGGGCAACTTTCGGTTGGTGAAGTTCCTGCTGAAGAGGGGAGTTAAGGTAGATGGACCGGACGGTATGGTTGTGAAGGCAGCAGGTTTGGGCGGCTGCAGCAAGGTCCTCGGGGTTGTGAAGAAGCGGGCTCGAAGAGAAGCGATTCAGAAGGAACGTCAAGGCTGTAACTCTAGCAGTATTACCCCAATGTGAACCGATCTGTGCCATGATGTGACACGAGGCTATTATTTATGTAATCAAAGTATCCAGCAAAAGTCCCCCAAAACGATCTGTCTAGTATCCTTCAAAGTCGAAACCCCCACCCTTCATTCCGAGGTTCCCAACTCGGTTAGCTCTTTCTACCAGCTCTAACAGTGTAAAATCAAATGCATCATGATTATACAAAGACATTTCTGCATCCGTCCACAATGGTCCTGAAACTTCATGTGACAGCTCAGGCACCAGCGGTCTTCGCGCCCACGATGAGTTGAGATCTCGAGGTGAGACTCGATTCAGCGCCCGATGCCAAACAAACGCTCGAGGCGGAAGCTCCCGGAGAATGAGTTGACGACGAATGATGTCATATAGAGGAAGAAGACTGAGTGCCTGTTCCATTAACATGGCGTATCAATTACCAATGCCGATTCAGGAGCTCAGCGATATTCTCACCTGCTCAATCTCTTCGGGAATCCAAGCTCCGTCTGTACTGTTGATCCACACTGCGGCGTTTTCGACTTTCAAGAGGTTGCGAAACGGAATGACAAGTGAGGGAGTACCGAAGAGAACGGGGATGCATCCATGATAGACAGCTTCAAAAAGGCGGACAGTGGAGTGAACCCATCCTCTGATATGAAGCTGTTACGAAATTGCCAATCTTAAGACGTCACCAAAAAACTCTCACTTGGGAATCAGACAAAAAGTTGATTCAATCATCTAAACAAACGTTCCGCAAACAGACAGATCCATATAGTGAGCTTAGATCTGATAGATCAAACCAACATACCGCTTGAGAGTAATAGAACGAGGAATCGTCAGAGAAAAGCCACTGCGGGGGTGAAAAATATTCCCGGTCGCCGAAAATGTGCGTGCACAGGGAAGGGCGAACATTTCCGGCGACGCAAGATCCTGCAAATCAACCATGTTTTAGACTGGCGACACGACAAGTCCATAAAAGACCTTGCTATATTACCTGCGAAGAAAATGCCATACTTTTTTCGACCATATGTCCACCGCTCTGTTTCTCGTGGACCTGAGGTGGGATGCCAATGCCAAGGGACAATGATGTCAGAGGGCCCCGGATCGTTTTGTGCAGTGGGTGTGAGGTACATGAACCGTGAGCGAAGCTCCGGAATTGCTGTGGCGGGAGTTCAGATCAGCAGTTCTTGCAATAACTCGTGGTCGAGTCCAAGACTTACTGGCTGCATCAGCGTTATCATGAACAAATGGCACAATGTGGTTTCGCGGGAAGGTAGCGCTGTGGGAAGAAGTGTGGTCCCAGTACTCTTTGAATATGGGCGAAAGTGTTCTCATCGAATGTAATACACAAATTGTCCCAAGTTGATCCGATCACAATTGACAGCTTAGTAACTCACATCAACCGGGCTTTGAAACGTTCCAGGTCCGTTGCTCCACTTCTCCTATCAAGCACAAGATCGGACTTCGTCAACACATTCCACTCGTCGAGAATCTGGGTTTTCAGAGTTTTCAGACACTACTCACACCCCACGACCATGACGGAAGTCCACACACAGACGATACTGGAAGATAGAATAGCTGCGCGTCTGATTCATTGGTTGTCACGGAAGGAAACCGTTTCAGGAACTGCAATATGATTCGCTTGTGAAATTCGTGATCATCACTGATGCGACATTGCATATAGTACCTCAGAAAGAAAGATATCAGTGCCGTAGTACCTTCCAAGAGTTTGCGAATTTAATGAGTGGGACAACTGCACTGCGGGCACTTGGACGGACGAACAATCCGAACGCATGAGTGTAAACACCACGTCCGATCGTCTTTTGATTTGTAAAGGAACTGAGTGTAAAGAGACGTTTTTGCAGGTATGTTATAGATGAATCTAATGATGAATGGTGAAAGTTCGTGGTCACTGTTCGAGACGCTGTGCAGACAAAGGAAACACATGAACAAACATCTTTAAGTTCGGCAACATGTTCCTCCGCTTCCGAATTTCTGTATCATCTACCGCCTGTCGTCGAACAACTTCTCTGTCAAAGATGAAGCCGTTGGAAACTTTCCATACTTGACGGCTAACAAGTGGCACCAAGCGACGCCTCCTTCGGATCCTTGAAAAGATTTATTGGGCTTGAAAGTTCCCAAGCTTTAAAGTCGGTATCATTATGGGGAAGAGCAGTGATCGGAGGACAACTAATGTGATGACTGTTGGAATTCTACCAAGCGGTCAGCGAGTATACCAAGAGGAGAATTATCAAAGTAGCTCTCAAAATAATTGAAAGACGGAGACCACCTCAATTGAGATGAGACCTGTCAGCGGTTTGGTGTAATCATTTTCTGATGACTGCCGTGGTTCACCTGAAGCAGGTAGCACGAATGGTGAGGCTCCGTGAAAAAATTCGAGGTATGGAACCTAGCGCCACTGTGGTGACAAGAATTTCCCACGTGCCACCGCCAAGGGAATTGTTGAACAGTTTGGTGTACGCTGGATAGGATGCCAGTTGATAGTAGTCGAAGAGATGGGTAACAAGAAAAATAGAACGAAAGAGGGAAAAGGACCAATGCAGAACCTTCTCTGCGCCAGAATCGAGTGGGTTCCCCGCTGTTGCGTTTGACCAGCACTCCCACGGAAATCTTCCATGTAATAAGTACCCGGCCTACTTTGTTCTCGGTTCCAATGTCATCACCTGTTCCATCGGCATCCATCCACATCTTCCTCCGCTCTCCCACTCACCCCGCTACCTCCACAGCACCACGACTCGTCGGGACCAACTGAGGAGGCAGCATCCCACCTTTCGCCGCCTTGGCTCCTTTCTCTGAGATACTCACGCGTGTTGTCTGTCACTGCCCAATGCTTTGAATCGGAACAGTGGTGTGTCGAGGACCACAGCAGAGCCCTGGATGCAATGCAGAAAACGTCACTCATACGTCTGTCCTGTCCCCAATAACCACAAGTCACCCCAATACTGATATTTTCCCCTGCAAAATCGGAGGGAAATTGTGGGAACCATTATCTTGTGGAGGAGGTCGGGCACCGGACTAGTTTCAAAGCCATGAATTGCAAAAGAATTCACCTGGACCTCCCTTGCGTGCACCACCAACACCGCAACCAACGTGGTACCTGTGAGTATTTATGTTTGGGTCTAAACATCCGGAGACTACTGGAGGTTCTTCATTGGAATGGTCGTCGACGATCGAATCTGGACCAGACTCCTGGAACGTCGCGATACAACCCACGGGGTTTCCGCGTGCAATTGGAACGGTCGCAATTTACTAATATCTACACGTCGCAAAGCAAGAATCTCCACAAGTCCTGAACCCATTCAGCACTATGTACAAAATCTACAAGAATGGTATAACGAGCGACAATCAAGAGTCACTTTGAACAAATCTGAGAAAACATAATTGATCAATAAGACCCTTATCTATGACAACTACAAAATCTGCGACAACTCACTGGACGAAATACTTGAGCTTGTCCTTCACTTCTGCTGGCATTTTCTTGCTTATTCCATACCGCTCCTCATCGTAACCACCATCCACGTCCCGCCAAGTCACACTCTGAGTGCCAGCATCCAACCCCAGTGTGGTCCCGTCATCGAAGAGCATCAAGAACTTGCCGTCACCAGTGCGAAGACACCAGCCGATTCCAGCAAGGTGCAAAGGCCGTTGTGAAGGAGACGGCATCGAAGACGCATGAGAAACTCGAGATGGGACAACAGATGGGTCCGCTGCGGGTGCAATGTCGGGCTGTAGTTTCGCCTTGCCTTTCTCGTCCCTTAGTTCGCCAGTAAACGACGCGGTGCTACCTCCGAATTGTCCAATAACAGATCGCGCCGAGCCAGTATCGCCCAATGTCCTCTCACTATCCCTGTCGCCTTCCAGCCGTCGCGTTCTCACACCCTTTTCCAGCTCACCATGCCGCGAGCCTGCCTCCGAAACTCGAGCACTCACTCCACCAAGACTCTGCCTTCCACTTCTGTCGGCCGCTGCACTCGATCCAGTTGATACCGCGCTCGGTGTGCACCGAGAGCTCTTAATGACAACAGGCCATCGTGCTTCAGCACCGGCCGAGGCTGCCACATCACGGCACGTGCGCAAGCACTCCCTAGTATGTCGCAACAGGGAGCTGACATGTGATGGAATAACCGCTGGTAGAGATTGAGCCAACATGTCCACCTCGAACGATTCGGGCGGCATTGAAGTGTCCGAACTGTAAACTGCTACGGTCTTAGCGGATGTTGATACGCGGACTTTCGCGATCCCATCGTGCCGCTCAGGGTGATGCAGTTGTGCAGAGAAGTCTGGCGGGTCGTTCTCGTAAAGCACACACTTCGCATGGGGGGAGTAAAAGACCACCTGCAATGGCGTCATGTCAGTATACCACTGCAAAAGACAACCGCAATAGAATTGCCCACCTTCGCCGTCTTGCCCCTCACCAGTCCCACGAACCTTCCCGCATACCGCACCCAACGCCCAACTTCTTCCGGGGCCTCCTGTGGTGGCCTGTAAATCAGTGCTTGCTGTCCTAGTGGATCATATGGACGAAAGGAGTCGGGTGATATATCGGGAGCGTCGGAAGGAGGGGCGGGGCGGAGCAGTGAGGAAGGAAGAACGGCGACCTAGCAGTGACAAAATCGCGGAGGGGATCGTCAGCTGACACAACAAACTCGTCGCAGGCATATGTCTTCTTACCTCTTCCCAATCCGGCGAAATACACACAGCCATCTCCACGTCGCCACCATCTCTTGCTCCTTCCACTTCCACGACAACCCACCCACCCTTGCGTATTTCAACGGTACAATGCCGAGTTCGCTGCCGGATCGGTCTCAAACGGGCTGTTGAGAATGAAGTCTCCGGCGGAGGTCTATTCCGCGAAGGAAGCGCCGATATAGTCTGCAGTGTTGCAGCGAGAGGTGGTGGAGACGGAGGACTATCGGGTCTCGGAACGGGGAGGGGTGACGGTAAACTCCGACCGGATTGACTCCGAGTGAAGGAGTTGGTGGAAATGGGAACGACCGGCGGCTGGACTGGAGGTTCTGGTGAAGGATTAACGAAGGAGGTCCGTAATGCAGGTAAGGGTTCGACAGTGAGTTTGGAAGATGTGGTGACCGTGAGAGTTTGAGATCCGATGTCGGTTCGTCCAGAATATACGGCGCGCCCAAGTTGTGCTGCTGTGACAGCGCCGTGCCGCTGTCGAGTCGCGGCGGGAGTTACAACGGTTGATTTTGGAATGTCGTGATCCGTAGCCCCCGCCGAGCTCGTAGCTGCGACAGCGGAAACGGCAGCAGCGCGAGAAGGAGCGGATGCAATTCTCCGCACACTCGTGGGAGCCATGCGCGATGGAGCTGAGGAGTCATCAGGCTTCGATGAGTCGCTTTTCCGAGGGTGGTGGGAAGGTTGGGACCCTTGTCTAGGAACACCGTACGAAGCGGGACTGGGAACACGCGAGCCTTTGTGGGGAGATCTGCGTGGAAGGTGTGGTGCGAACCATGGGTGTTCCAGGAGGGAAGCGACAGGGGGGCGCGAGGAGGGGTCCTGCAGTAAATGGAATCAACTTTGACATTCAGCAGAAACCAGCACCCGCCAGGACAGTCCGTGATGTACCTTCCTCAGCAATCGCCCAACCAAATCCCTTGCTTCTGGAGACACCCAAACCGGCATCTCGTACTCGGCTCGAGCAACCTTATCCAGGGTGTTTCGGACCCTCGAAGTCTCAAACGGGGGACGGCCCGTTAGGAGGGTGGCAAAGAGGCAGCCGAGCGACCAAGCATCGGACGAGAGGCCGTACGGGCGGCGGGAGAGGATTTCACTGGGTTTTAAATTGGAATCATGCGACGCCATGTGAGCTGAGGGTCAGGGCAAGGAGCAGTCGGTGTGACTTACGGAGATATATAGTTCGGAGTGCCACAAAGAGTACGTTGTTCGGCGGTAGGGTGGTCCAGCCGTGCAGCGAGACCGAAGTCGCCGATTTTCTGAGACGGAGAATCGATTGTAGAAAATGAGGATAAAGGGTGACGCTAAGACACCAAAGCAATTGAGAGTAGAAAGAAAGCTGACTTACAACGTGCATATCCTCGCCCAGAAGGAGGTTGGAGAGTTTTAGGTCCCGGTGTATGACGCCCTTGTTGAGAAATCGATAACACTTAGATGTGTGTCTAGCCTCGACAAGAAGTACAAGATATCCCAATTTCGTTCTTCCAAACCCAAAGACCCATGGCGACGAGAAGCGACACAAATCCGGTACCGTGGTGACAGCCTCCAAGACTCACCTCTCCATGGAGGTATGCGACGCCCCTGACAATATCTTCCGCGCACCACCTCGCCTCCGCCTCATCCATTCCCAAATTTCGATCATTATCCCTGTCAGTCTCGGCTTTGGAAGGAGTAGGCGACGACGCAGCCGTACGGATCAGCCCTCGATCTCGAAGAAGGGAGAATAAGTCCGAGTTGGGGCAGAGCTCTGTAACAAGGTAAACGTTTCCGCCCTGCGACGAGGACGCGGGGACGTTGGAGCGGGACGCTGGAGTGGTGGAGGGAGAATGGGAGTCCGAGTCCCGAAAGTGCGCGAGGAGGCGGAGAACGTTATGGTGGTCAAGCGAGCGGTGTACGAGAATTTCTTGTCGGACGCGGTGGGCGGTTGGGGGGTGGGCGAGCGTGGAGGCGGGTATCTTTGGAATGAATTGGTGAGACTTTATCGTACCAGTCCGTTCGAGTCCTCGCGCGTGAAGAAGAAGCAAAATCTTTTCCATTCAAGCGTTTCGGAGTGCTCTGCAATCGTGCCATTTGTACCCGCTGTGTGGTCATTTCCAGCTCCTTGTTCGCTCCCAAGAGCACGAAGCTCCAACTCGGGGGGAATATCCTGCCCAATCGTTTCTTTTCTGCTACCCTGGTCATCGGGTGGGGTCTTTGCGCCTCTTACGTTCTCGTTTCCACCGCTTCAGAGACTCCAGGACACTCACGATCTTCACGGCGACTTTCTGCCCTTTCGCTGGTCCTCTCGCGACCGTCGCCTCACGGACGACTCCAAACCCGCCTCGCCCTATTACAGCACCCAAGTTATAGTGCTGTAGACATGGCCGTTGCCGCAATTGCCCATTATTAATGAAGCTCGCGTGCCAGAACATAGAGAGATTCGACTCACGTTGATATCCAGCGGGACGCCGTCCCGGGCCGCCTTCCTGCTATCGCCTACTGCGTCCGCGTTTTGCGTTTGAAATGCTGCTCGCCCCGCTTCCCCGTGGTTCCTCGTGTCTCGCTCCTCCACTCTTTTAGCAGTGGCGCCACAAGCACCCGAGCGGTCCACGTCCCGCTGCCTATTGGGTATTGTTACTGGGATATACGGGGATGTCTCGGCAGTACGGCGCATCGCATTTCTGGGTGGGAGTGTTGAAGTGAATGGGGTGGCATGGCGTATCACATTCAGTGTGACAGATATCTGGTACATATGGTGGACCTCAACTAACAAATTCCTTCAAAATCACAAAACTAAAGTGGAGGTGAGTACTCAAGTAATGCTACACGCACAGATTAGTTACTCACGATCACATGTTGGTGTTTCATCTATTCGTCATCGACGCTCTCTTCTTCTGCATCTCCATACTCTTCTTCCACTTCGCCATCCTCGTCTTCTTCTACTTCGTCTTCGTCTTCTTCTCCATCTCCATCTCCATCTTCATTTTCGTACTTTGGCCATTCCCTGTTCAGAGAGACACTGCGACAGTGGCAGTGATGGCATGTAGTGACCATGCAGGACTGCATTGGGCAACCTGCCATGCAACGGGGGCAAATTAAGCGGTCGCAAACTCGACACGTGATTAGTTTACCGCACACAAAGTTGTCGACGATTCCGCACTCCCCGCACTCCTCCACCTCATAGCTGTCACTGCACTGTGGTCCACAGCTGCAAATCTCCCTATGAGAGGAACATAATATTGACTGTTTATCACAACATGAGCATTTGACCGCGCATAACGGGCAGGTATCCTCAAGACAATCTTCGACGGGACATTTCAACCAGCCTGCGGATTTCCGCCACTGATTGCACATCTGAGTGCGCCATGGGCAGGGTTCAAAGCATTCAAGATAACAGGGTTTAATCCCGTGTGCAGTGATCTCCAAGCAATTAAAGCAGCTTCCTGGAATCTCATCGAACCACAAACAAATGCCATTTTCACCCCATGAATGCACGGAATCATCCTTGCACGGCAGGCATATTCGAGGGAAGACCTCAATGTTGGATGTCCAGAAGAGATTACCCAAAAGAACCCGATCATCTGAAACCTGTGTCTGCTCCCACGCTACAGGGTCTGGGGGATGAGCATAAGGCCCCAATAGACCGATTGCGTGTTTTTGTACTAGCTGCTGGTTGTCTGATAGATCCAGAAGCTTCAGTTTCCTGGAACCCCACTTCAGCGTTTGATTGTTCTGCGCAGCCTCAACAATGAAATCTGCACTGGATTTGAGACAACCATGAAATGAAGCCTTTTCAGTTTTAAAAAGTATCCAGAATGCAAGCTATGAGCTCAGCATTAACGTCTAGGTGTCCGTCAACACAGTCAAGGTTGATCAAAGTCATGGAGGCAGCAAATGCTGAGGGAACCCCGCCAAAACCAAGTCCTTTGGTATACTGAGCGCCCTTTGGATTGCTGTCCCAAAGTCCTCTGAAGAGTTGTACCTGCATTCAAATTGAAGGTGTTGTCCATGCCAAGCACGAAGCTCTGTGATGAATGAGTGAGTTTGGCAACATGCACAGGATACATTGAGGAGAGATTCTGTTGCAAGGAAAGAGAAAGTGGTGCGAAGAACCTTGGGGGGAAGACTAAGAGTGTTCAATCAGATGGGGAGGTGAACTGGAGAGGTTGGCTTGGAGAAGAAAAGCTCAACAAATGCAAGAGGTTTCTGGCAGTTTGCAAAGTAATCACTTGATGAGAAGTGTTTGACAGCTCCTGAAACGGAAAGGCAGGATTGAGGGGAGCCCAGCGAGGTTTTGATGTTGGTGCACCTATCTTCCTCCTCTCGATGTGACTTGTCCAGCCCGAGACCTTGGACGAACCGGCGGGCGAGGGCACGCTCACCGGTAAGGAGATACTCCTCACCGTGTTCGCCACGGGCGTTGTGGGCGGTCCTGGCGCGAGGTATTGGACGGACGCGTGGAGGTCTTTGAGAGGTGGAGGAGCGAATATGGTTCGTGAGAGTGTCTAGTTGTGGCCTATTGGGACGGATTTTCATTGAGACCCGTTTCCTCTCCATAGGATGTCTTGGTGGCGCTTGGGAGTGGCTCTGTAAGTATGGCTCGTTTTGAACTCGTCTTCTTCCTTCCACACCAATGCCTTTCTCTCGATTTGGAAATACGTCAGGCGTACATGTTCTCCTTCTCCAGCGTTTTCAGTTTCGGCATGACGCCAAACGCCACCACACCGGCACCGCACCTTTACAACACCTCTCCTGAGACATTCCCACCATCTCCTCCATCTTCGTCGAACCAAGACACCTCACTCGAATCGAAGACCAACAGCACATCCCCCACCCACGTCCCTTCGGCATGGTTCGAAACATCCGCCGTGCTCATCACATTCGTGCTCATTGGGAATCACCTCGACCACTCCGCTCATATGCGGGCGATTTCACTCGTACGATCCCTCGCCACACAACTTGCCTTCCCAGATCGTACCAATTTTGCCCTTGCTCACCTCAACTGCCACCATCTCGATGCCCCTGGAGCGCGTCAAAAGGGGGCGACTTGGTGGTACTCTCCCGCGGCTCGGTTGTCCCAGTGGACGGGATATTTCGCCGAGGGAAAGTTGGGTCGACGAGGCTGTATTGACTGAGGAAAGCGTGCCCGTGGTTCGTGGCATCGGCGAGAGAGTTGTTGCTGGAGGCGTCGTGGTTGAAGGGAACGGCGTGGTGGAAGCAAGGGAGACGGGGGCAGCGCGGGTAGTTGAAGGAGTTGCGAGAATGGTGAGCTACACTGTATCCGAAACCATTGTTTGCTGACATTATTATCACTATTCAGGTCACTCAAGCTCAACTTGCAAAGTCCCCGCTCAACTGTTTAGCAGACCGTACAGTTGCCCGGTTTGTCCCAACAGTCGTCACCCTTTCGGCCTTCAAGTTCGCCCTCTGGACACTCGCACCTCTCCCGACTCTACCACCTTTTGCATCACCTTCCACGTTTCATCTCGCCGCAGCCGTTTCCGTGCTGGCTATCACGTGTCCCTGCGCTCTCGGACTAGCCATTCCTGCTGCCGTTGTTGTCGCAACGGGTTTGGCAGCGGGCGAAGGGATATACGTGCAGGGCGGTGCACCTGCAATGAAGAAGGCAACGCGAGTTCGATGTGTGGTCTTTGACAAAACTGGAACCTTGGGAAGCAGAAGGTCACGGCTGTGCGGACCAACCTGGGCCTGGTCTGGACGAAACTTCGTTCTGGGCGCTGGTTGCAGCCGTGGAGAGCATGTCGGAGCATCCAGTCGCACGTGCTATCGCGAAGTTTGTATCAGAAAGGATTGGCGGTAGAAGCTCGCCGCAGACCTGGGGCACCCCGCAAGTGCATGAGGAAGTTGGAAATGGTCTACTTGCCGAGATTCCTGAATGGGGGATCTTACTCATTGGAAGTCGGACCTGGATTGAAAAACACTTTCGAGACGAGAAGGAGCTCCTCTCCGAAGTCGCTTCTGAATGCGAACTTTTGGATGACAGCGGGTCATATATTCTAGTGATTTTTGTCCGTAACACTGAAACTCAGGTCGAGGGGATTGCCCGGTCGTCAATCCTTGCATCTCTTTCGTTGAAGGATACGCTGAACCCCCAAGCTGCTGATCTCATGTCTCACCATCAAGATACTCGCTGCGACGGATGAAGTAGAACCTCGCTTGGGCTTTGTGAGTGTTAATCAATCAAAGTTTTCTTATTTAATTGACGACAACTTTCATTTCGGTCTCCTCGCAGTGGCTATAACGTTGTTGGTATCCTGCTTGCATTGAGATTCTTCTTGCTACTAGACTCACACTTTTGGATCACACCTGAGTTGGCCGGTCTCGCCATGACCCTGTCCTCATTTAGTGTCATTATGAGCTCGTTGATGATTGGGCGGCCTTGGAGATCGCCATTGTCGGACAAAGTTCGTGATCCTGCAGGCCGGACAAGAAGGAAGGTGGATCGGATCGCCCTGCATCGTACCACGTAAAAAAATTTGCTGGAAAAGTACTAACCAACCTTAAATCAATGGCGACTGAGCAATAAATGAAGGAATTGCATGGGAGGGTTTTGTGGCGCTGCATGGCGCAGATTTCGACCCAACAGTGGCCGCTTTCTCCGGTATCCGCCAGCACCCACCCCAATCATGTCGAAGGACGACGAATACGACTATCTCTTTAAAAGTGCGTTTGACACTGCGACCTTGATAACATTCTCGCCATCAATCCGGGGAAGAAACACCAAAGAAGCCACTCGTGTTCTACCGGTCGAACGGAGCGGGCAAGGCAGGAGGAGAGGTAATCGCTTCTGGTAACGGACTCAATTCAATGGAAGATGGAGAAGTGCCTGTCCCGATTCGATGCTTGACGGGTCGACTAAAAATCGCCAACGGGGTTGCGTGCAAAAGACCGTCAGGAGATCCACATCAGACGGAGCCCGCACGAACTATCGAAATAAGCAAGCTCAAAGGAACGGGAAACGGTGAAAAGTTTCGATTTCCGGATGGGAGAGTTCTGTTCACTGGAACAACCGCCGGTTAACAAATCACAAGGAACGGATGAACTTCATGATCCAATGATGATCGCAGAACGCGTGCGGGCATTCTGACTGACTCACTTTGTTTACCGATCGGCCCGCTTCCCTCTGTCCCCGCTCTATCCAGTCGTGCTCATTGGAGATTCCGGTATGTCCATAGATTCCTCAACATCACTTTCTCACCCGCAAATTGACCCGTCTCGTCCACTTTACGTTTGCACTCTTCTCCTTGATCTGTCACCTCTCCCAAAGGCGTCGGAAAGTCCAACCTCCTTTCCCGATTCACCCGAAACGAGTTCAACCTCGAATCCAAGTCCACCATTGGTGTCGAATTTGCTACACGATCCATTCAGGTGGATGGAAAGACTGTGAAAGCGCAGATTTGGGACACGGCGGGGCAGGAGCGGTACCGGGCCATCACAAGCGCGTGAGTAGAGGGATGACGAAGTTGGACCGACTGAGGGGCGAAATGACACTACACCAGTGGGGGGAGCTGTTATCGATGATTCCGATGTCTTGAAGCCTTTGTACGACGTACTCTTGACCGTTACATGCCACAATTTATCAGCTACTACCGCGGAGCCGTTGGCGCTCTTCTCGTCTACGACATTGCCAAGCACATCACCTACGAGAACGTCGTACGGTGGCTGAAAGAGCTCCGCGACCACGCCGACTCTAACATCGTCATTATGCTCGTCGGAAACAAGAGTGATTTGAGACACTTGAGGGCCGTGCCTACTGAGGAGGCGAAAGCGTTTGCGAGTAAGTGTGCTTGTTGCAAAGTTGGGGGTTGGGCGTAGAGCAGGGCCTGGAGTGGGTCGGGGCTGAAGAACGGATCTTGCTGGAAGATAAAACCTCGCCGAGGTTCGGCCATTTCGAGTAGACAAATGCGATTCTGACAATGTCGCTCTCATCTCTTAATTTCGTGACAGCTGAAAATTCGCTGATGTTCATCGAAACCTCCGCATTGGACTCGTCCAACGTCGAACTCGCTTTCCAAAAGATTTTGACCGGTGAGCTGAGGAACGGAGAATGCATGCGTGAAGAAGTTCTCTGACATCTCACCTGCCGTCTGATCGCTCAACAATCCACATTACCTCGCCCACCAGAAATATACCGCATTGTGTCTAACAAAGCCCTCGAGTCCCAGACCGCCGACGGACCCTCCGTTCCTCAGGGCCAAACACTCAAGATCGAGCCCACTCAAGGTGGAGTCGCCGCCAAGGGAGGGTGCTGCTGAAGGAATTGCGGAGAGTATCTGAGGGCGTGAATGAACCTTCTGGGGCGATATTCCAGCGGAACGAGACCGTGTCATGCGTTAGGCTATAGATAACGTCGTTGGAAGGGAAAGATGTAGTTTTCAGCATAACTTGTCTCCACCTCAAGTCATGTTTCTCACGTCCCACATATGTGGTGCAAAAATTACAGCATATAACACGAGGCCTCTCTCTTCCTGTAAGTTCTTTTCCTGTTCTTCACAGCTCCGTTATGAGCGCTCTTCCTTCATCTGAAGATGTCTCTTATTCACCGTTTCCATGATGGCGTTTCACTGTTCATGATGAGAGACTTGAATCCGAGCATCTCTTGAACTTTGCAGGATATTTGAATGTCTCTTCTTGGTGGGGCATAATCAGCAGCCGTGCATCGCTGTTCCGCCCACGTTGGCTGAATATGTCCTGTCGACAAGAGTCCTGTCTCCATCAACGACGGTGTCTTGTCGCTCACGTGAGTTCTTCGCATGTTAAAAAAGAGTCTGTGAGATGCAAACGTCATCCACTCCTTCCAAATCTCAGTCAGACTGCCCTGTCGTCCCTGAAAAGGTCGTTGCGACACCATTCGAGCACCGAATCTCCGGATTCTGCATGTGTTATCGCTCGCTGAGGCGTTGGTTAACTGTGCTTTATCAACGGGCCTACTAAACAGGGCTGGGATGAACGGCGACTCACGGACAAACATATCCTTCAGCCTTGCGCCTCCTGGCACGACTCCGGTCTTGACGTCTCTGCTCAAATTGCATCAAGATCCACCTTTTCTCGGAATGGCGTTCGCTGAGTGAAGGGAGGGGAGTCCGTTCTGCCTGGGAGTGGAGTTAGAATGAATGTCAGTCTGTTATAGACATTCGAACAGATGAACTACAATTATATAGACGATGAGCAATGTCATGTATTATTACCGCGCAATGTTTTTCTCAGCTGGGAGAACGTCAGCTCGTCCGCAGTTTCAGATGTAACTTCAAATCCAACTCCAGTCTGCAGCTACTCATTTGATCTAGATTTGGGGAGCGCAAACAGCTTTGTATTCTCTCGGTCCCCGGTACGCATTTATACGATTTACGCTTGTATTTTGCCGGTGCTCATTTCTAAACATGCATATCAAGTATAATGCGCTCTGGAACTGATCCGTTTGGCATTAGAAATCCAAGTCATTACAGGCGACAAAAGAACAAATTGTATACAATGTTGTATCATTACGTTTAATGAGACATTAAAGTTTCCTTGCTCTGTCTTTTCCCCGTCGACTCCTTGTCCATCAAGAAGAGAAAACGCTGAAGCGTACACGACCCTCACGGCAAACCTCTCCCAAAGTGAACCTCCTTCCCTACGAGTTCACGCCTGACACGACACAATGCCTCGCGCCACGCAACACCACCACCAACACCAATGTATTGGTAATCGAGGTCGAACCAGAGACGCCGTGCGGGGAGTATCCTTCCGAGGTTCACCCAAGCAGAGGTGAGCTCTTCGCTGTCCGCGATCCCTCCACCCAGGACAGTAAAGTGCACGTCAATGACCCCGGGAAGATGCCTTGCGACGGCATTGGCGAAGTTGACCCCAATAGAGTTCCAATCCCCAACGTCCCTTGGTTGGACCACAACGCGCAATTTGCGCACACTATCATACGGGCCCGCATATGAACAAATCTGTTTGAAAGGTTGGTGCGGGTCCAATTCATCATCAGCCTCCGCGTGGAAATAGATGTCTCCAAGCTCCATGAGGTTCGGGAAGTGCTGCACAACGTTCTCAAGTGCCCAACTGAAAGATACCGCATCGGAGCTACCAGATTGGGGGTAGCAAATAACTTTTCTGATCCTGTTTCGATATTCCGCAGGTGGAGCTAGAGCGTAGAAGGCATGTTTGATGGAGCGGAATGAGTCCTTCTCCATTATAATGACACTAAACTTCGGACAGACAGTGAAGAGGTTGCGTAAAATTTGGCAGTCAAAGTCTGAGTAATTGGGTTGATGAAAGTCAACACGATCCACACTTGGAAATAGTATGCCACTGTGTCCGGTCCACCCTTCCATGATCCGCTTCGTCACCGAAATGTTCCGAATAGGGAATTGCACCAATAATTGATGGGTGGAGGGGTGCGCAATCCATTCGTTTGGAAGCAGGGTGAGGGTTGCCCATGTGACAACAGCCCGTACACCCCGAGCTTGGGCAAGCCTTGCTATGCCATCACCACCAACAATTAAACAATCTAGCAGAGCTTTTTCGATTTGTCTGATGTCAATTGGAAGTGACTCCAAGAAGATATTAACTGCACAGCTCACGGGGATTGTTGTTGACGACCGGGACTGTACAGGGCCATTCGAAAGAAACAAATGTACCCCATCGTAGTCTTGGACTCCAGAAATGACGTTTCGAGCAGTTCGCTGAAGGCGAGGGCGCACAGTCACTTCAATCGGAAGCTTCCCCTCCGGGTCCAGAATGGCGATCGCGACTTGGTGCCAGGCACGACAGACCAGAGGGAACGTTCCAATGACGTGTCGCCAAAGGCATTTGCGGAAAATGTGATGAAGCACCTCCGCCGGAAGCGATCGAGCTCGAGCAGATCGCATCCCTATGGGAGAGATGTCGCAGAGAGGATCGCGAGAAGAGAGACAGGAATCCCTGCTTTTCAGTAAATTCACGCCGGAGGGGAAAAGCAATCCAGCAGGGCGGATGAGTGGGAAGAGGCAGGACGAGGATCGAACGGCGAACTTCCGACTTGTTTCCCAGGATTGGTAACCATTGGTAACCATGGATGAGTAAGCAACAGTAAGAGAAGGAAGACATGATTCCGGTATTCACCTTTTTGAGGATGATACCGAATGCTGTTTGGAAAGATTTCGTGAAGGCTGTGATTCTGGCCACAGCTGCACGAAGTCACGGTTTGAAAATACACGTGATAATTAAGGCAGAGCGTCATTGCGCTAAAATTGATGCACGACCTTCACTCAATGACCTACTGATCCGACTGCGACTACCTGAGCTCCGTCTCAGTCTTCTCGGCGAACTTCCACCACCAAACGAGCATTCGTGCACGTCCAGGCACCGTCTTTGCTCGAGTCGGCCATCCAGGGACTGCCGAAACCTCAAGTCGCACATTATGCATGACCGACAGGGCCTGTCGCTCTATACCGCGCAGCATTCAACAGTACGTTGTTGTCCCGATCATGTGCTCCTCCGTGGGCTGGTCACGAACTCGAGGTCCTTGAACGAGCAGTCTGGAGCCACACGTCCAAGGCCCTTGACTCCGAACAGTCTGGCGAGTTGGAAGAGTAAGCCCCTGAGAAGGTCCGCATTGGTCTTCCCCCGATCTTGCGCTCGTCATGATGTGCACCCTTCCGGCGAGTACAAATGCGTTGACGCCACTTACGCTCGGGGTGACGGAAGCGATCTTGCGCTGCCCGGATAATCTCGAATTCATGCGACTTTGGCCACCCCACAGGTCCTCAACTCCATGCCTTCACTCCTACTTCTGGGAGACTCTTACACACTCGGAGCTCACTCCGCAGGAGGCGACCACTCCTACGGACTGGCCTTGAAGCGATCCCTTGCTGCAACTCCTCCGTCGCCTGGTTGGGGTGCGGTCGAGATTGCCGTCGAAGGACAGAGGGGTGATTTTGTTGTCTCTGCCGATTCGAGTGACGGGTTCATGGGAAGGTTGCAGAAAAGATTGGAAATGGCACTGAGGCCGTTCGAGTGCGTCATTGTTCTCGGAGGTGGGTTGATTTTGCGAAGACTTGAACTTCCGTGAGAAGCTTGACATCGTCTCTTCTTCGTCGCGGACAGGAACCAATGATATCGAAGATCCAGCGAAATCTGTGTGTATACTTTGCACGCTACGATTTCCACGTGCAATGTTGATCACGAAATTCGGCTGCAGGCGGAAGCTGTCGCCGCCGCTCTCAAAACCGTGTACCAGACTGCTCTCGACCATCACCAGGAAACAAAAGACCTTGCTCTGAGCGTACTCGACTACCCTGAAGCGCACCTGTGGCCCGAAATGAAAATTCCAGAAAAGCGGGTGCAATTGAACGACCTGATCCGGTAAGTTGGTGGCACTGCTTCAAGTCTAAGACCCTCGTGACATGAGCGCTGAATGCAAATTCCTTTCAGTGATACCATAGCGGACCCAACACTTTCCCCCGGCCGCTCATTCTTCTTCGACATCGCTGTTCGAGTTCCACTCCACGAAAGCGACGGCAAGACACTGACCAAGTGGTACGATCCAGACGGAACGCATTTGACGGTCGAAGGGTATGATATGATGGGGGAGTTGATTGCCGAGGAGATTCGGAAGCTGGCTGGAGGTGGGCAAGCGGCGGAAACAAGTTGAGAGGGTTTATGACGTTTCCGACGGAAACAGTCTCATGTGATCCAGCAGATCAGAATAAAGTAGTCATATTTGCTATTGCTGAAGTTTGACGTGAAGGTTGGGTCGGCTTATTCATATTTGGGCTAGGGACAACCATTTTGCAAACAGCTGTAACTACACTTCACTCGCTTGATCGGATACTTTGAGCCGCAACCCATCCTTTCCTTTCCACCATCCCAAAAAATGCCCGCGGGCCAAGTAGTCCTCATCGTCGGCGCCAGCACGGGCATCGGAAAGGCCCTCGCGGAGCACCTGCTGTCGTTAGGATTCAAAGTGGTCGTGTCTGGTCGGTCTGCCGACAAGCTCGCCGCGCAGAAGGAGGCGCTGGGGAAGAAGTACCCCTACGCGAAAGATAATTTCGAGTTTTATGCCGCCGATGTGGTCAGCAAGGATGATATGAAGCGGTTGTGGGAGAGGAGGTGGGTCAAATATCCGGATTCCGTTTTGAAAGCATCATCATGAGCTCAATGCGTCCCGAATCACTCCACTTGCAGTCTGCAGCGATTCGGAATGGTGGACCACCTCATCCTCAACGCCTGGTCGTCTGCGAACCCCGACCCCGCGAAAGGGTCGTGGTGGGAGATGGTCGATGCCGAACTCGACTACTGGGAGAGCGATTTGCATACGGGACTTATCGGGCAGATGCGCATCATGAGGCTCGGTGAGTGGAAGGCTGTGAAAGCTCGGTCGGACAAGATGAACTCTACCTAAACTGTGTAAACGGTATGGGTAGCGCTGACGCACTGGAGGCGGCATAACCACCCGGGGAACGTCATATGGACAGGAAGTGGCGTCGGATTCCCGGGGGTTGTGCGTCCACATTACATCTACGCGTGAGTCCTTCCACTCCTTGATCCATTCTCAATATCGTGACATGTCCCAAACCCATTTCTTCCCCCTGACGCTCTCCCAAAGCACCGTAAAAATGGCCATGATGCGCCTCACTGAAGTCTTCGATGGCTCCGTGCGCTCCAAGGCCTACAAGGGCCCCCGCATCCGCATGAACGTCGTCGCGCCCGGAACAGTGTACATTGAGAAACGCGCCGCGACGATCGAGGAGGCCACAAAGTTGATGGATCCTGCCAAACTTAAGGCGGGGGGTGGGTGGGTGCCCATGCCGGTGCTTCTGAATGCGTGAGTGACGGGTGCGAAAATTTGGATTTGCCACTGATGTGCTGACCAGGCAACCTGTATTTTTGCGTGTCGATTTGATTGACAGATACTTGGTGTGCATGGAGGACATAACGGTGTCCGGCAAGACGCTCCTCGTCGCCGGGGATAAGGGCAACGTGAGAGTTTGGGGTGAGTTCTTCCCTGTCCATTTGTAAGTTCTCGAGCCCTCCAACCGACGACCTACCACCTCACGTCAGAGCCCAACGTAAGAAACCCACTGTTCCCGAAGGCGATGCTCAAACAGGATTCTGGATCGAGCAAACTGTAATACGAATTCTTTCGCTGGTACAAAGTATCTTTTGAATAGATTGGAATGGTACTTTTGACTGATACCACCATCATCTCGGCTCAAACTGTCTGAAAGCACCAAAGAGAATAACGGGGAGAATAAGGTTTTCGTTCTGGAAAGACGTGGCCTCCAAGACACCTTATTGGTTTCATGAATATTGTCTGCACTCGACGACCGGAAGAGACAATAAGACGGGACTCACCGGCATCGACAACAATAGAAACAGTCTGCGTGCAGAATTTTAATTTTCCCGTGAGACCTGAATATTCGTAATATACAAGACAGCACCGTCGGACACCCCATATCAACCGGACAGCCGCTATAGCCGCCAACCCAACACGAATGCTGCGGAACCTTCAAATGACGTTGCGTGACCGGGCCACTTTGTGTACCCGTATCGAATGCCGATGCGCGATGCCTTGGATGACGTGAATCATATAATTGAGGCCCGGACAAGCGTGTAGGTTGTGGAGGGTCATCACATACCAGCGAGTCACCAACGCCGAGAGCAATGATACCGGATAAAGCAGCTGTTACGTTGGGTTCTCCACCAGCGAGCCTGCGCAGGAGTGGTGGGAGAGCCTTCCGTTAGCTAGCAGATGCAATATTGGCGCCACAAGGCTACGCTCACCTATCAAGCTACACCGGCCCGGCACATCCGACAAGCAAGTACATATGGTACACCAGAAGCGGTCCT
The DNA here is from genome assembly GCA_001574975.1 of Gonapodya prolifera JEL478. Taxonomy (NCBI): domain Eukaryota; kingdom Fungi; phylum Monoblepharomycota; class Monoblepharidomycetes; order Monoblepharidales; family Gonapodyaceae; genus Gonapodya; species Gonapodya prolifera. The sequence continues at coordinate 65,549 of KQ965815.1, forward strand.
GTGTCCGTTTTGGCTGTAAAGTGTTTCAAATACGCGTCGAGTACGTCTGCTATAGGTGGAACGCAGTTGAGCCGCAGAATCTCGAGGAAGATAAAGAGGCTCAACGCGACGGCGAAGGAAAGGCGGAGGAAGGAAGGCTGGGAATGGTGTGGGTGGAAAAGTAATCCCAACGTGGTGAAATACCTCGTTCGCGAACTTACGTCGACCTAATACCCCCCCTTAAACATGAGCACCGCGACGGCATGGAAGAACTTGCGCCGCACATTCACGTCGGCGTACGTCTCGGCGGGTCGACGGAGCCAACTGTCCCCGAAGTACGGGGACGATGCGAGGCCGAAGAACATTGCAAACAGGCCAAGACGGTTCCGGTTGGATACTATTCCATTGACGACCTTGAAGGCAACGCCACGCCGGTGCATGGACGTGGGTAGTTGAGGGCACCTGAGAAGGGACCAATACTCGTGGTTACCAGGAAAACGGTTCCTCTCCCATTGATAACCACGTCCAAGGCCATATGGCAGATGCGATGAATGCCACAAAGCCGATATAAACCAGAGCGACAGTTGTCCAAGAGTGTGATGATTCCTTGGATGCCCTTCGCAATTTTGAAAGTGGAAGGGATATTGCAGTCGGAACGAGCAGCATTCCTACGAATAAAGACTGGGAAAGAACAAAGACGTTGGATCTCGGCACGTGTGCAAAGCTGATGTCCTTCATTTGCCGTGGTTATGAGGAAGCCGTTCGAGGAGGGATGTCTGCAATGTCACTAAGAGGTCCCAAGAAGGTGCTCAAAGTACGCTGCGTCCGCACCAAGCAAGTAGATACTCTGACAAAGAAAGCTTAGCTCCCCAGCAGAGACGCTTCGCCCAAAGGAGAGAGCAGAGCGTCTCCAGGCCAAGGTGAATATGAGCACTTGTGCGGAGAGGAATACAAGATCCCATGTTGCGCGAACTGACAAGATTGGGAGGGAATCAGGCACACGATTACATGGCGGTATTGATTGTTTATCTCAGCTCACTTCCCGCGAGCGCGTAACCCAGAAATCCAGTCAAAACAGAGCCCACCCGCAACAAGAAGAGTTCTGAAGCTTGAATAGAGCACTTCGGGTTTCCATAGCGCCAAAATGACTAGTAGGGAGTCGACCAGGCTGCTCAAAAGAAGGAGCGAAGTGAAAAGGGCTCGTCTGGGTCTCAGAATGTATAGAGCGGTGTATCAAATGAAATATCGCACTCACAGGAAAAGGAGGACGCATCACCGGAGTGCAAGGCGTAGAGTATCAACGGTACTGCGCAGACTCCAAAGGCGATGCCGTGGTCTGCGTTGGGCCTTTGACGATTTGCTGTCGTTCTGCGAAAACTGTTCCCCATTTCCCCTTTGAATTCGATTCCTCACTGGAAGAAAGGAACTGATGGAGGTTGATTCAAATAAGAATCACCGCAACCATATGGAGCGCTTCGGAAATAAGGAAATTGGACATACGTGGATGCTGATTCTTGGTGACCACAAGAGGCGATCACTCACCATTCCCGATGTAAGACAGTGATGAAGGGACCTCTCCCTCGGTTTCAGTCCAGAGCGCTGCTAAATGCGTCGCGAGGATTACGCCAGAGTCCATCGATCGAGTTGATGTTCAAAAAACGAACTGTTGGTATCACCTTCAAAGGAACTTCGTAACCACCCGAGCCTTTCAAATTCCATTTTCCAGTATCTATAAGCTCGGTTTTGGCGATAACATGATCCATACTTTGAACAATCCGAACTGTAAGTGCTGCAAGGCCCAATATTCCAATATATTTCATTAGAAAAGAACGAAGTGGCATCCATTTGGATTTATCGGTATTTTATTGCTAGAATGGCTTCGGTGTTGTAACGATGACAGATAAGGAAGTCCGGTTGAATTGTACTCGAACCCACACTTGGCGAAGGGAAACGCTTCGCAGCTCACGCCTGGAGTGAAAAGAATCTGGACATAGGAACTTTCCATTCGGCGCGGAGACGCATTTATACCCCGATTGCTTCGTGCTCCCATCGTCTTGGCAGTCCCTGTGATGGCAGCGGCTCCAACTACATCGCCAATGATCACGCCAATCGCAAGGTGGCAGCATTCTCTGCCGCTCTCATCTGCTGTTTGTTCTGTAGCATCTGCTGACGGGACGTTCGTGGTTGTAGGATTCGCGGACGGAAAGATATGGCTGTTGACGAGAGACGATATTGATGCCGAGACCGCACGAAATGGCGAGGAGGAAATATCGGGAGTGGGACGTGACAGCGGAAAAGATGTCGACGGAGTACTTGAAGCTGGAAACCGACCAGTGTCAGCTGGTGGCAACTTAGTGAGTTGATAGGGGAGGAGGTGAAGATCGAGCAGAATAGCAAGATGCTCCGTCCCTTCCAAAGTGTTCAGACTAATCGTTTCGCTACAGTTTAAACCACGCCACCTACTGCTGGGTCACTCATCGCGAATAACAACCCTGACTGTCGTGAAAGCTGATTTTGAGAAGCATTCCGTGACAGGAAAAGGACCGGACTGGGCAATAATTGCCGGAACCGAGAGCGGGTTTGTAATCTACCGAATTACTTCCGTGTTCGTTTTCATGGTGTTGATAGAATCCCTCCAGAGCGATCTCCCTACACTCATACCCATCTCCGTCGTGTCTTTGCTTGAATTCCTTCGCGTACCCTGGCTCTGTCACTTGCATCCGCCTCTCACCTGTATCGTCGCACCTTCTTGTCGCCGGGCGAACACCCCATGTCGCTATTCTGGATTCGTGGTCATTCGAGGTCCTCGCCTTGGTGTCTGTCGGACTTCATTGGACTAGTGGTTTCGAATTCGCTCCTGGGATTGAAATCGGAGATGTTCAATCAACGGCAGCCCCTTTGGATGGAAGGCGGCCCACCCCACCTCCAGTACGCCCCTCGGCACCCGTAACGCCACCTGTTCTGCTCATAGCAGCTCACTACGATGGCACCGTCCGCACACATATATTCTCTCCCTCTTTATTGAATGTTGTCACACCCTCAATTTCGCACTCGGGGAATAGTCCTCAACATCTGACACCCGAAACACCACCTTCGGCACCCCCGGGACAGTCCACTATGGGAAGCGATGACGCGTTGGAATTCCAAAATCACCTTGCCACCTTGCCACCACCTTCTCAAGTGACACTAGATCCGACCGGAAAACGTGTCGCAGTTGTGGGCAAGGCAGGGATAGTGATTTATGATGTTTCACCATCGGGATCAACGTTTTTGGCCAAAGTTCCGAAGGTTGATGCGCGGCGGGAATGGTGGAAAGGATGCAGTTGGATCTCCGACCATACAATTGTATGCTGGACAAATGTGAGAAACATCGCAACACTTTTAAAGCTGCATTCTCTTCCAACTATCTTTTATAGATGGGACAAACTCGACGCTACCACCTCCATATATCTTCGTCGTCGCGTCCAACATCAGCCCGTCTGGACCTATATTCTACTGTCCGTCTGTCAACGCCATCGCTATCGAGCACAGATATGCCGACGCCCCCAGGATCTCCAACGTCCAGTGGCACGACCGGCTACATTCCTGATCCTACAATCTGTGTCGTACAAGGCGCCAAAAAATCTGTACTGGTCTTATCGGTTTGGTCCAATAGTACAGCCGCCTGGATCGGAAATGTGTCTCTCGACGTTGGAGAAGCTGAAGGTGCAGCATCGGTGGACCGAGGACAGACTTTTCTGGTTGGAAAAGCGAATTGGCACCGAACCGACCGAATGGCAACAGTGGTTGGAGTGGTTGGGGAGCGAGTTGCTATCGGACACAGCGACGGTTCGATTTTGTTGGGACCCCTTTCACTCATATATACCCATTCTGCTCCGGTTGGGTTACCCCCGACACCAGAGTCTGTCTCAAACCAACATGCACATTCCAATTCGACATCAATTCTGGAACTCCACCTACACGCAGCTCCTGTTCTATGCATTGCCTCATATGCCACACCCACCAGAGAAGTACTTGTCTCTGGTTCTTCGGATTCCTCCCTGAAGTTCTGGGATTGCAAGGATGGCGCATGTCTTGCTCGGAAAGACGACCATTCGGGAGGGTGTATTGGGGCGCATGTTATCCCCAAAGGAAGCAAATGGGAGGGATGTGTTGCAGCGTGGTGGGGTGATGGTGGCGTCAGCCTCATAGAAGGAGAAGGTTTCCGAACGTGAGTCCTGCAGATGGTTCTCGCAAATATTCCGTTCTACGGAGAATAACTCGGTGGAAAAGTCTCCTCTCGATATCACACCCTCGCCAGCGTCCGACATCCCTGTCATACCTTCCTTCGCAAAATTTACTCCTCGTTACTTGTTTGGACGGGTCTGTCTACGTTTGGCGTGATCGTACAGGTGCTTTGGACCGCATTGAGTCTCACGATTGGGCCCTTGAAGCGGGAGAAGCCAAGCAACTTGTGGACTTCACACTTGGAGCGTTAAAAAGTTTGGGAAAGTCGATATTCGGTGCTACTGGTGGAAACCATGGGACCGACGGCAGTAAGTTCATTCGATGCTTGTATAAGAGGATTCGACAACCCACCACGCACCAAAATATAACAGGGCCCTTGCCGGTTCTCGCCCTGTCTGTCAACATCCGAAGACTGGTCAATGAACACTTGTACAATAGATCTTCCAAAACTCCTCCAGAATCGCCGACTCCGATCCGAGCCTCTCGGACTGCCGGATTGACCCCGTCATATGTGGCTTCGCACCGTAGATCGAGGACATCTGAAGAAGACCCCGAGCGTACTCAATTGGGCACCCCTGGGACTGCAACGTTGTCTGTTCTAACAGAGTCCGTGAGGAAGACGTCCGGAAAAGGACTCGCGGCGCTGCAAGAGTTGACCTCCGATGTCAAGGAGGCGTTCGCCCAAGTGTCACACCCCAAAACAGCCGTGGGTCCTCCTGCGCGGATAAACACTCCCGCGAAAGCCCATGGCATCGAAAATTCACCCACAGCCACCATCAGGGTATCTGTGTCGAGTGACGACGGCACTATCGGTCCGGTAACAGTAGGCGGGGGTACGAACCGGGGACCAAACCGGCTTGCCACACCGGATCTTGCGCCACAAGCATCACATGGCCCCAAACGGACGTTGCGACCACAATCAGGAGCTGCGAGCGTGCGCGAGGAAGATTCAGCGCAAGGGGCGCCCCCAGCAGTACCAACGGGCGAGGATCTGACGCGGGCGGTCCTCGCTTCCCTTCACCCTTGGAAACTTGATGCTCATATTGACTCGCTCGTCGAGAAGTACGGGATATCGAAACCCACGTATGACATTGGAATTGGTCTGAGGGGTGCAGGAGAACACATCAGCATCCCTTTCCCGAGTGAAGTTTCTCACAGTGAAAGTGATTGGAGCATAGGTTCGAAGTATACGGCTTCACGACTTATGTCACTTGTCGCGATGATATGGGCTGTCCTTTCGAAAAAGAGTGAGTCAAAAGAAATTTTGTCTCGGCAATTTGTAACTGTTTCGCTTCCAGAGAAAGGCAGTAAGACGGACGAGGATGTACTCCAACTTGTTACGTTCTTTTGCTCGGATGGCTTGGCGAATTCCGTCGGGCAGTCATTTTGCAACCCCTCTCTTTCCCACGTGTCAAATTTCTGGCAGGACTCCGTGCGTGAGTATAGATGTAACTGAAACCTCTGCTACATGTTTTCATTCCATTGTTCTACACATATTGGCAGCTGAAGTCCAACAAGCCGCTAGAAGCGTTTTCCGCGGCCTCATTTCACGACTTCCTCGGAAAGAGAAGGAGATCATGTACAAAGAATGGGCTTTGAGGGGTGAGTTTATTTCAGGAAAAATATTATGTTGCCAGGTCGTGCGGCTAACCCAATTTCAACCAAGTGGATGCCGGGACGAGCATAGCACAAGATGGATCTCGAGCTCTTTCGGACATTGCTTTGCGGAATACCTTGTTACTCGGTATCATCGGAAGTGATGAGGGGGATGAAGAATTAGATATCCAGTAAGCTCACGTTCGCTCGAAATCAGCTTTCGACGTATATATTCATGTTCCTCGACAGAATTGCCTTTTCGGTGGCGAACAACCTTATTGCGATGCTTTCTGACCATACAAAGGTGTTGCATCGTGTCGCGGCTGTGGAAATACTCGCTCGTGGTTTGAATACTTGGGAGCCGCATATCAGCAGCGTAAATCTTCTGCGCACTTTCTCATACCTTGGGAACTTCCTTCCGAATCCTCCAGGTGGAGCTGCCAGTGTTGCACTGCTATCAGTCGCGGGAGTTCAAAAAGTTCTTCGTGATTCGATGACCGAAGGCCCAAAAAGAATGTCACCGTCACCATCTTCCACATTGGGGAGAGTGGATTCGAACTTGCCTCCCGCATTGGTCGAGAAGGCGCGACAGGCCACACTTCACGTCGCAACAACGAAAACGGAATTGTTTGTGAGTACCATTACAATGGATTTGGGCCATGCACCAAGCATGGGCGAACGGATTGGGACTTTGAAGTCATTAACTTTCGTTGTCATGAAGGTGAGTTACAAAACTGCCACCTTAATTGGCATTTTAACACTGTGGTATATTTTCAGAGACCAGTCGTGCTCATGCCGTTCCTCGCAAAGATTGTGGAGGTTATCGTAAAGCTCCTTGATCCGAACATTCCAAACATGAGAGATTCGCTTCTTTCGAGCGTTACACCGGCACTTCAGGACATCGTGAAGACGTACCCCGCTATCACATTCCAGAGCTCGACTCAGCGCCTCGCGGTGGGAGACACTAACGGAGAAGTTGTTGTTTTCGATCTTAAGACGGGCGCTCCGTGGCAAATTCTCGAAGGGACATCGAAAGCAATAACTGTCGTCTCGTTTTCACCCGATGGTAAAACAATTTGCGCATATTCTGCCGAAGATGCAACAATTCGTTTCTGGCAACCGACGACCAACTTGCTTGGGATGATGTTTGGTGGCAGAAGTGTAAGCGCAGTGAATCCCATACGAAGCTATCATGTCATATTTGGAAAAGCGGACGATCCTCAGCCACCAGGTGAGGCTCAATCGATCTTGGGTCAATTTCATTTTGATACATCCCCTGTAATTGATAAATTTTGCAGTCCCGACTCCATCACAAGCACTTGAGAGTGTCCGACTTAACTGGCTTTCAGAAAAGTCAGTAAAGCTGACAAGTCACAAAGGTAAGCAGATTATACCGCTTGGATTGCCGGTCAAATTGCTGACGTAGTTCTGTGATCCAATAAGGTCTCACCCTTAATTTCTCTCTGTGAAAAATCCATGTACCTGCGTCTCAACCTTCGCGAGTATTTTTGTATATAGATCTCTCATAGAAATTCTGAGTCTAGTAAATAGAAGCAGTATTTTGCAATCAGACCCAGAGGCTGGATTGTGACCTGCACTATGACTCAAACCGAAATAGTCTTTGGGGACACCCTTTCCAGTGACTCTTACCGGCTACTTGAGCTTCCGCCGGACCTAAAACCTTTATTCCAGGACGAAGATGGCTCAGAGGACGATGGATCCGGGTGAGACTTTGTACTGCACACACCTCTCCCATAGTCGATTTGAGCGATCGAATGACCATCCGTTCCTTACCTTCCGACTACCGCTATTTATGAAAACAGGCTAATCATCAGAGGACTCCCCAATGACAACTTGGTCTTGGTTACTGGAGACGCGACCTACAACGTTCGGGGTCTTCAAACCTCGAACTCTATCCTCATCCTGGGATCAGAACGAGAGGATGGAAGTCGCCAAATTGTCGCGCAGACGTCAACATGTCTGGAACTCACACTGGCCTCTCCGAAGCTGGAACGATTGAAGATGCTTCTTATGGAGCATGTTTTCGACCCCGAAGAGGACAAGATGGAAGTTTCGGATGTTCCAGGTATTTTTTCGGAGATATTCAACTCGCTTATGGGTGTGAATGTTGAAGCTGTCCGATAGCTCTTGATACGGAAACGCTACCGATCAACAACGCAAGCTAGCGATGAGGTAGGAGACCCGAGATTCGGCATGGCGCAAGAATTGGAAAGTAACCATGTCTTAGGAGCTTTACAAAGGATTGAGCGAGGTTCACGCTATCAACATTGACGGTGGGTGCAAACTGCTTTTCCCCGCCCGTTGGTTTCAACAGTGAATGTCTGATGAAGCCCGCATTTCTATAAAGGACACTGGAAGCTTCTTGCGCCACGCTACGTAAAGTCCCTCCTCTTAACCATCGTCTATGCGGCCATTGCAGCGGCCCAGTCCCTGAGTCGTCTGGAGCTGGATTGGTGTACGTCCGTTGTGAGCGATGGAGAACGGCCACCTAGAGGGGACGTCGTGGAACATGTGTTACACATGTTTTCTGAAGCGGAAGACCGTGAGTTTCGGAGGTCTTCGACGTGCTATTCCGGTTGTGACGGTAACTGGTCATTTTCTTCGGCTTGATCAGCCCCAATATACTCATTCTCTCCCCCTCTGATCAGTACTTTCCTGGGCAAATACATCCTAAAAGACCATAAATCTTTGCCTTTAGACTCTTTCATGGAAGCATGGCGCAAGGAGACCCCACCCGATTTTGAGGTGGTCCTGAAGTTCTTGGAAGGATTTTACGTAACGGAAACTGCGTCCGGTCGCTCTATCGCGCATATACATTACATTTCGAAAGAAGGTAAGGATATTTTTATCGTCCGCTAACGATGTGTCCTGTTGAATTGAAAGCGGACTTGTTTTGGAAACTGATAGATTTGTCCCTCGAGCCCAAAGACCGCTTTCGGGAGCTCTTCGCAAGGAAGCAACGGTGGGAAGAGGCTGAACTGCTACCGTTCATTCGTGACCTCGCTCCAGACCGGAAGAAGCTGGATGTAATTTTACTCAAGGTTCGAAAACGATTCCGGATCATTATTTCGGTATCATGTGATACAGCGGCAAAATGCAATTTCAATTCTACGGCAAACGGTCCTCCGTGCGGCTTTCCTTAATCTTGCCCACCACCCATGCCAGAGCCCAGCTCACGATGAAGGTGGAGATCACACCAACTCCCACTAGCTGCGAGTCAATAGACTCCAGACCTCCCCAGAAAGGCCCTTTCGCCGCGTCCCCAAGAAGGGTGCTTGCGAGGTTCAGGGTTTGGAAGATGGACACGAGGAAGGCAATGAGGAGACTAGTGGGAGAAGATGTTAGTTCGGTTCGGCAGGTTTGAAGGTCTATACCGCTGGGCGTATACGTACCTCACAAGGGTAATGAACACGTTGTACTTCCAACGCCGCATATCGCTGCCCGCAGCCCAGGTGTAAGCCGCTAGCATCATCAAACCATCGAGGGTGTCGGCAAGAACCATCCCACAAGTGAAGAGGAGTGGGAGTAAAATAACAGAACCCGGGGAGGAGGCTGGCAACAAAAGCATATGAATGTGGCCACTGGTTGATTTAAGGCGGATCATTTTCTGAAGTTTTCTGACACTCACTCTGGATTCCCGCTATGGCGAGGAGAATGATACCCATCGCCGTATCGAAACCAAGACCGAACATAAGCCCCACTGGGAACATTCGCCAGGGCCGATCCACCGCGGAGACGAAAGGACCAAGGAGATTGTACATTAAACCCCGAGGTCCTTCGTTTGTAGTGGGCTTTACTGGGATAGCATTCTTGACTTCTGGCTCCGACGTCAGGACTGGAGCGGATGCTGAATTCTTTTCCAGATCGACAGTTTCAGTCGATATGTCGCTTTGCGGTGAAATTTCGACTACCTCGGGATCCCCGTGTGCGTCACCATTGTCTTCTCGCTGTTGTTGGAGCTTCTTCTGATCCTTGAACAGTCCAACCAGCACAAGCGCGTTTGCGATTGCGATGAACAACAAAAACGCCATGGACACCGACGTTCCAATAATGCCACCAATCCTGGCGAAGCTGTCAAGCCTCGCTTGGACGTCATCCTCACTCGGTATATCGTCGCCCCTCTGAAGCGCGGTATTCACCGAAGCCACGACAACTATTGTGCCGCAAATAACCACGGTAGAGTGGCCGAGAGAAAACCAGAACCCAACCGAGATCGGAGGATTTCCTGGCCGTCGAGCGATAAGGCGACGTGTGACATTGTCGATGGCTGTGATATGGTCTGCGTCCAAGGCGTGCCTCTGAGTGATGCGCAATTAGTAATTACATACTTCTTGACCGCATGATTGATTGTACACACCAGACCGAGGGTGTATGCGAGAACGAGGTTTGCAGTGAACAGAGCGAGTCGTGATATCGCTGCAGAATCATCAGAGCCCACAAGCGATCGCAATCGGCGGGATTCAATTGCGGAGGAGATCTGGAAAAGGATGAATTGTTGCAGCGTTGGGACGAACCATAGTGTTGGGATGCAAGATCAGTCAATCGACTCGGCACATACCACCACAACCACCGTGACTGCGACGATACCAATCAGAAGAAGAAATATCCTCCTGATGTATCCTGGAATCCGGTTCCAGTTTTCACGAAACATAGTTTCAAGCGGTGGGGGAGGTCAACTCTTCGCCACAGCGATAACATCGACTTGTTCGGATGACACCTGAAGAAGAGTGGAAATGTTTGCTTTCACATTCAATGAATTGCCATATGTAATCCAATTGCGCGCTACCGCTTTCCACGATAGACTATCACTATCCAGAAATGGAAAATTTGTTTTTGGAACAGAATCTACAATTTCATTCCCTCTAGTTGCTTGGTTGTGTCCTCTTCGCAGATGTAGACGTGGAGGATGTGAAGGAGTGTGCAGATTATCCAAAAACCGAGTCAAAAGCTCTTCCCCACTCTCCCACGTCCCCTTCACCCTTCGCATGGCCGCTCGGGAATTCGAGGACGTGCTCACTAACCAACCTCTCGTCATCGACAACGGATCGGGCTCCATAAAGGCCGGATTCGCAGGAGACGAACAACCGAAATGCTACATCCCCTCCTAGTGAGTCTCAATCGACGAGGACCTCTATAAACTTGAAAGCGTAGTCTCTGACCATTCAAGTTTTGTCTGCACACGTCCGAATGCCGCCGCGGTGACAGTGTCGGTCGGCCAAAGCATCAGAGAGTAATGGCAGGCGCGGTGGAGGGCGACACGTTCATCGGACGAAAAGCGCAGGAGTTAAGGGGTCTGTTGCGAATAAACTATCCTATGGAGCATGGGGTGGTGAAAGATTGGAACGATGTGAGTGACAGGAAGGATTGAGCCATCTTCGGTGAAGATTGTGGAGTCACGGAAGACAGAGGTCAAACCACGTTTGCAAACGAACCCGACATATACCTGGTGTACTGAAGCGCTTGAGCTGGAGGATTGATTCCTGGGCCTGGGTCTTGTTCTTTCCCAAATTAATCTTCCTGAGTACGGCTTTGTAGATGGAACGAATCTGGCACCACATCTACACCGAAGAGATAAAAACCCTCTCTGAAGACCACCCCGTACTCCTCACCGAAGCTCCTCTGAACCCCCGTCGAAACCGCGACCAAGCCGCCCAGATTCTTTTCGAAACATTCAATGTGCCCGCGCTTTTCGTCAGCGTGCAGGCGGTATTGGCACTGTTGGTATAATCTCCTTTGAAGTACTGAAGCCTTTTGTACGCGGTTACTCATATCTGGCATGTAAATACAGGTACGCTTCGGGGCGAACAACCGGTGTGGTGTTGGACTCTGGTGACGGAGTCACACACTGTGTCCCAGTATATGAAGGGTTCGCGATGCCGCACGCTATCGGACGGAGTGACGTCGCCGGACGGTAAGTCTCAATACTCTCGAACTACGATATTTCCACATCCCATACCTCCATCCCCCACTCCGATCATCCATCTTCCCACCTCTCAAGCGACGTCACTTCCCACCTTCGCCTCCTCCTCCGCCGCTCGGGCCTGACGCTCTCCACAACTGCCGAGTTCGAAATATGCCGCAGTATCAAGGAGCGGTGCTGCTATGTCAGCACGAATCCAACTAAGGAGGAGAAGGACGGAGGGCAGCCCGAGGAGGTTGTCCTGCCGGATGGGAGGACTATGAAGGTGAGTTAGTTGCTGTGCGACCTTCACCTCCGAATACAAACCTAAATTAATGATTCCCTTTCCCACCTCAGATCTCGACAGAACGCTTCCAACCCCCAGAAGTTCTCTTCCATCCCCACCTCATCGGCTCTGAAGACCCAGGCCTGCACCAACTAGTTGCGGACTGTGTGAACCGGGCCGACTTGGACATGCGGAAGCATCTGTGGGGCAACGTTGTCCTGAGTGGGGGCACGACGCTGACGAAGGGTGAGTTTGAGGTGGTAACTCGTTAGCGCGTTGTGGGACTCGACCGTGAGGTTTTCGTCTTCGTCACCTGGAAGGTCTCGGTGACCGTTTGCTCGTCGAGCTGAAGAAACAGGCCCCGCGTGACGTGAAGATCAAGATCTTCGCGCCTCCGGAGAGGAAGTTTTCCACGTGGATTGGAGGGTCCATTTTGGCGTCCTTGAGTGAGTTGTATTTTGTGTTCGAATCGCCAGAAATACCTCGATCTACACATTCACCCCACTTCCCCCGCCGCCTCCACCCACCTCACACCGCCATCCAGACACCTTCAAAAAGATGTGGGTTTCGGCCGAAGAGTACCAAGAGGACCCCGACGTCATTCACAAGAAGGCGTTTTGAGGTTGTGCCCGTCGCGTGATAGGAGAGGAATTGTGCCGCCGTCACGTCATCACGGCGTGGCGAAAGATATCTGAGCTGTGCTGTATGTAAATAAAGGACCTCCTTTCATTACACGAGCAAGACGTCCTGGGACCAGCCAAATTAAAGCGCGCACCAGTAACTTGACCCAAAATCGCTCTTATCCTTATATATTGATCCCAGCTATCACATTTTTCTTTTTCCTCCATCATGTATGCGCTCTCCTAGTCCACCCCACGCTGCACGCCCGCTACATAGCATAATATTTCACCAGGCCCGCAACCACGCCCGTCCAGAGGAGCTCAAGGCCCCGTCCGTCGGGGTGGTCGGGGAAGGGACATACACTAGCAGCGAGTGCTGTTCGTGCACGTTACCGTCACTCGCAACCATCGATCAACCTCCACCGTCCATTAACGTTCGTCAACACACGAGTCCACACCTGCTACACCACACGCGCACACCCCACACACCTCACTCCCCCAATCAGCCCCACGGCGACGTCACCTCACCCCCTACCCCTTCCTCTGCCCCTCCCTCTACCTCCACCGCTACTCTCGAACTCCTCCTCCTCGTACTCCTGGTCCCTCCTCCCACCCCGTCCCCTTCCATAACTCCCGCCACCATCGCCCCTTCCCTCGCCGCGCTCCCTCTTCGCCTCGACTCTCATGGACTTTCCGTCCCACTTGACAATCCCGACCTCGCGGGCCTTGCGCGCATCCTCGCGCGTGCGGAACTCGACGTACCCAAAGTCACGGTCAGGGAAGGGCTGCATGAATTTGACACCGGAGATGCCCAGTTGGTCGACAAAGATCTGAGCTATGTCGGTTTTGGTGATGTTCTGCGGGACGCCCTTGAGGAACAGCTCCAGCTCCCGGTTCGCCCGGTCGGGTGGGGTGGCGGTGGTGGGGGAGGCAGCCGAGCCACCTGCGGCGGGGGCGGTCGCCGTGGTGGGTGAAGCGGTGGCCGGGGTCGAGGATGGCCGCGGCGTGGGCGGTTCCACGCGAGGGATTGTTGCAGCCGGGGCGGGAGTCGGAGTTGGCCCAGGAGGAGTGTTACGGGCAGCAAGGGCAGCCCACGATGACGCAGTCGGGGCGCGTGCGGGCGGCTGGCCCGCGGCGGAGGCGGAGATGGTGTTGGGTGTGACTGGAGTTGCAGGGGTGACTGGAGTGGTTGGCGTCGTTGGCGCACCGCCCTGGGCAGAGGAAGGGCGCGACGGACTGCGTTGTTTGTTCTCTGGCGTCGACGTACGTATTGGTGGGCGGGATGGGTGGTGTTGCGTGCGCGGCGCGCCCTGGTTGGAGGAGCGGGATGCGTTGCGGGCGTGGCCGTCCGACTTGTGCGGTTTGGTGGAGCCCGGACGGTTGGCGGGTGTCACGGGGGTCTCGGCGGGTGCGTCGGGTTCGGCTGCACTCGCGGGTGCAACTCCGTTGGGGAGCGGTCGTGGAGGGGAGCCGGATCCGGATGGGGTTGTGGCGCGAGGGCCGGGTGAGGTTGTGGAACGGGGTGCTGGGGAGGAAGACGAGGAAGGAGGTGCGGCGACGGAGGCGGAGGTAGACGCGGTTGGAACGGGAGATGGGGAAGGAGGGGGTGCGGGTTTGTGGGAGATGGGGGTTGGGGCTGTGAGGGTGGAGGTCAAGGTGGTAAAATACGGTGACCCTGTAGATGGAAAGAAAATACCCACAGACTACAGGTACGGGTTTCGTCTTCGCCGAGTTGGCAGCAATTATTCTAAACAAGTCGTTGGCAATAAGCCACGCGCCGTCCTCGGCGACATCGGTTTGAGTGGCCGGTGTGAGGACGAGGGAGTGTGCGAATCGGGTAGAACGTCCGGAGCGAAGAGTGACGGTGCCAAGGACGGAAGCGAGGAGTGTGGGTGTCGAGGAGGGAAGAGGGAGCTGAGGATGGTGGCACGTGAGTAGGGTGTTGGCAAAAAAAACAGATTGGTTCCGATTTGATATCGAAATGTGCAACAAAAATCACGAAAGAGCGCGCCATCGTCGTAACAATCCTCGCTTCCCGCATGCAGACAAGAGTAGTGAGCTCACCTGCGCGAACGGTAAAACATCGATGTTTGATATCGACACCCGGGTCCACCCGGCATCGCCCTTGAGGGCCGCGCTCCACGCTCTTTGCGCCCTCACCCTCCCAGTCCCTTCCACTCCCTCAGCATCTCCGTCGGCGGCATCGTCGTTGCCATCGTCAGTCTCGTCCGCGACTGCATCCACCCCGGTCACGGTCACCGAAGCCTCTGCCGAGTAGAGCGCGGATGCCGCCTGGAAGTCAGCCGCCGACAACGCCATATACAGGTCCTGCACCAGCTCGTGCGCCAGCTCGAGGGATGACGGATGGTTGTGAATAGAGTTTGCCATCATTGGATTGGAGAAATATCCTGTCTGCGTCCCGCTCCGTCACGTCCAGTCCAGCAATCAATCAATCCCAGAGTCGGCTCAATACAATCTTTCCCAACGTCGTCGTCGTTTGTTCCCGTCCGCGAGCGTCTCTCGTCTCGTCGATTTCTCTTTCGTCGTCGTCGTCGCCGTCGCTCCCCGTCCGCAAGTCAATCGTCGATTCCGCGTGCAAATTCCGTCGTCGTATCGCCGCTGAATGAGTCCGCGTTTCCGTCTGCACCCGTTGCTGGCAATGCTTCCTGGTGGGTTCTTCGCTCTCGCCCGGTCCACTTGCACAAAACAAAGTCACGTGATGCACGGACCAAAGTATCCGAAGCAAAACACTGTTGAAATCGTAACCAGTCGGTGGACGGTTGTTGGAACGATTGGTGAGAAGAAGAGGAATTGCAGCTGTTTGCAAAAAGGTTGCACCTCCGGATGATTTTATTCATGATTTGTGCCGTGAAATCATGACTTTGAATGGTTGCCCTGCCGCCCCCTGACCACGAATCCATCCGAAACTTGCAAAATCATAATACCGAGACTTGCATCATCGTGAATTGACCACCCACTTGCCTTGTTTCGGACTTTTGTCATCATGTTCGATTCGTGGAGTAACGCTGTCTGCGGGTGGGAAACCGGCCAAATCACTGAAGGAAGTACAACCTAGGATTGATTTACGTACCTTAGCGACATCAAGCGATTCGATGTTCAACTTTGGAAGGTTTCCGGCCTCCGTCTCTGGTAGTGCAATTCGGGATCGTTGAAATGGGGGATCCTATCGATAATTTTACGAGTTGTAAGGATATCTTTCGCATGCAATATACATTGGCATGATTAGTTGACTGAATGGGCCGAGGGCCTCCTTGTTAGTGGGGGATTGGGTGTGAATGAACAATGCGAACACTGAACACCTCAGTCCCAGCCACCAAGCGACGGAACCAAGATGATACAAGCATGGGTGTCGTGACTTTTTTTATGTTTTAAAGGGATTCGTGGTAAGGGGGAGTTGGGGCGACGTTTCAAAGTTACGAAATCACGGCACAAATCATGAAAAAATCACCCAGAGGTGCAACCTTTTCGCAAACGGCTGTAATCAGAGTACATAATGATCTTATATGGTCAACGAACATTTCTTTCCGATTTACTTTGCCAAAGAGGTAGCGCGGCAATGTTGGCAGAATATTCCAACAAAACTGCAACTCTTGAATGCAGCTCAACAGTATATCATTTTGCTTATTTCACCATGGACTGCAACTTTCATTGCAGCTCTTGTAACATTAAAACACTAACTGTTTGATCATGTCTATCAAAAACAACTGTCAGTTTAAGCAGAACTGTTGAACACATATCAGTGAGCTCTGAACCTCAAACCATTATTTTCTTTATGGTTGTCATGGTTCAGAGTGATCTCATGGCTTGAATTCTTTTTGTCTGACAATTTGGATGTGGTGTGGATGTGAGCCTGAACTGGCCAGTTATCACCTTGACCATCTGTTTCTATGACATCATTTAGTGAAATGGAAAACTACTTGGAAAGTGGATGAAAACACATGTAGGAGATGACCAGCAATGCTCATGCAGTTTTGTATATTGGCAAAGGCATCATGGTCTGCTTCCTCACATTCCCAAGGCACAACTATATCTTAGTCTGAAACAAGTTGCATTTTGAACCCATCAATAGTTAGTCTGTCAACTGCACTCATAAGAATCTGTGTCTTCTTCATAGTTTCTTTTATTGAAGCATCAGGAGTGAAGAAAGACATTCAAAGCCACTTGTACACTGCTGGCAAGAGCAAATAACCCACAAACAAATCTTGCCACCACTGTATCAGAAGAACAAAGTCAAACAACACTTCTTAAAGCTAAAAACAACTTGCCTGCTAATTTTGTGTACTTCCTGCTTCAGTTTTATTGGTACTAAGGAATTCTGGGAATTTTCAGTGTTAATTGTAATTGTTTTGTTTATCTCAAAGTGGAGTGCAATGTCTGTTGCATCAAGTATAATCATGACTTATTAGGAAACTGGATCTTTTGCAGAAAGGGATGATGTCATCCACATATTGATATGCCACAGTCACAATGGAAACTGGCAGTCACAAATTTTGACACAAGGGCCTTCCTAATCTTGATTTTTGGGGGCTTCCAAGTTAAACAGTACCAGTAAAAGATGGTCCTTGAGTGGATATGTTCTTGGTGCAGGTGGTGGGGGCATTTTTTCATCCAAACCTCACTTTTTTAGCCCAACCCTCTGTCATCAGAAACCAGTGACAGTACTGACACAAATGCTTGCAGACTCATGCTATCAAACTGCCGCACACTGTTGAGCTCATGAATTTGAAACTGATAATGTAAAAGAGACTCACTAGATACTAATGCCAATAAGGACATGTTCTTATTGATTTTTTTTTTTTTTGGCCTAGTCTACCTGAACTATCTGCAGTGCAGCAGTGCAAAGTAGCCTGAGTGAAAAAAATTGTCAACTTGAGCCTGAAAACTTCCTCTGTGTTCACATACAGGCTGTGTCCTAGTCATATTAAATCTTGCCCTTTTCTAAAGGGATTAACATACTTCAAAGATGAAAGCCTTAAATCTTTTGATCCCCAGAAGCCTTATTTTGCAAAATTACTGTGCTTTGTCAACTTCTGATTTACAAGCTTATTCTTGCAATCTCAGTCAATGTTCTCACACCAGAAGCAGGTTTATATTGACACAGACTTTTTACCCTCCCCTCAAACCATTGAAAAGATAAGATATTGCTTTTGTCTGCATCTCTTCCATTGCTGAACAGTACACATACTGCTGGAGTCTGGAGGACATTTTGTGCATTGTGAAGAAACTGTGTTTGTTGTGTAATTTTCTGGGTATTCTGCTCCAAAGCCAACTCTCACTTATGTAAGCAACTGTTGGTATATTTGACCCCACTATTCTGACTGCTGGGTAGCCTCCACTCACAAGAGTATCTGCACAATGCTTCTGTGACGTGGGTATGTATCATACTGCAAAATTTTACACCAGCCAAGCTTGTGTTGTAATTGGAAGAATTTTGTGGCTGAAAAATGGCCAATCAAACGTTAATATCAACAACTTATTGCTCTGAATAAATACTTGACACCAAAAGTCGTGTGGTTTTTGGCGACTGACACGTGCTGTGCCCCTGTGACGACGGGTTCGTGTCGGCCATTGACACGTGCTGCGCCACTGTGACGATGGGTTTGTGTCACCGCTGCGCCACAGTGACGACGGGTTCGTGACGACCAGTGACACGGTGTCTGCTGTTCAAAGAGTCATGTCGGAACACAATCGTATTCTACCAACACTCAAACACATCCCGATTTGATCAAAATATCCTAGCCTCCGTCTTCACACCTCCCTCCTTCTCAACATCACCTGTATCCCGCCCTTCCTCCCCACCGCGAGCGTCCCCAACTCCTTCCCCTCAATGCTCTCGTGCACGTCGAACTGCGGGACGACGTCGTACCGCCGAAGCAGGTGGCCCAGCACGATCCGGATCTCGTTCCAGGCGAAGTTGCGGCCGAGGCAGTCCCTGTGCGGTGGTTGGACGGGGGGTTCTAGTATCATATCACATACGGCGGGTCGACAATTGCGTAACTGACAGAGACTCACCTTGATCCCATCGAAAACGGCATGAACGCACGTTGGTTCACCATCGTCGGTCCCGACTGCTCCGTCGGGATTCCATCCGCCGCAGCGTCCTTGTCCTTGGCGGTGCTGTACGTGAAGGCTTCCTCTTCTTTGGCGAGTGACGAGCACCCGAGCCATCGTTCGGGGAGGTACTCGTCGGGACGAACCCACACTGCGAAGTGCGAATCAATTACAGAAAATATGAGAAAAAATATAGAGCTCGAAATCCCCACCACACTCACCGCTTGGGCTTCTGTGCGCCCGCGTACGCGTTTGCCTTTATGACGGTCCCTTTGGGGATATGGTACGTCCTCGCAACCCCATCGCTTCCCTTCACCATCACATCCACGTCCGCCTCTCCGTTCTGATCATGGCCGGGAGAATTGTCTTGAGCCTGAGTGACTCCTAGACGCAGGCGTCTAGCCCTGGCAGGGTCTTGAGCTTTGACAGGGACAGCGGCTCCGTCATACCGTCGGGGAACGCAGCGTCGAGGTCTTGCCGGAGCCGGGTCAGTGCGTCGGGATTGCGGAGGAGGAACAAGAGCGTCCAGGACATGGTGTTCGCGGTTGTCTCCGACCCGGCAAGAAGGAACAGACGTGCATGAATGGCGATCTCGGTGTCGTCGAGTGGGGCGCGTGTTTGGGGGTCGTGATGGTTCAAGATAATTTGGAGGATATCCTCCCTTGCACCACCACCACGCATCATATTGCGTCGGCTCTCGACGCACTCTACGACGTGGTCGGATTGGATTTTGCGGTACTTTTCGAGCCCGAGAATGGCGTCGGGAAGAAAGGGCAGTGCGGCGCGGATGACGAAGCGGACCATGATGGATTTGATTGCTCCTTGGTATGGGTGCGATGAGGAGCTGACCAGGTCAAAGGATTTGCCGAACGCGGCTTCGCCGATGATGTCGCCGGCGATGTTCTGGCGGTGAGGGTTGTCAGTCAACATTGATACGTTTTTGGGCGTAGGCAAAAGAACTTGCATGGAAGCACTCCCCAATATCAACCGTCGCCGCCTTTTTATCACCGGTTGACTGGCCCGACCGTTCTTTGATCACGATTTCGAAATTCTGGTAGACTGTGCTCATGAGCGGCTCCAAGGTTGGACAAGTACTTGATGGAGAATCCAGGCGAGAACATGCGGCAGAGTTTCTTGTGCTCGGCCAGGTCGCTCACGAGCACAAGGTCGTCGGGTTCCTGGGTTGATTCATGGGGCCGGGGAATATCAAGAGGAGCACATTTGGAATGAGAAACAACAATTCACTGACGTCCTTGAAGTACTTTCCCATCTCGTACGATTCCTTGTGTTTGGGCTCGTCTTTGATTCGGAGGATCTGGACATGATCAGATTCAGGTGCAAAACTGTGCGATGTGAGCACAAGCAAAGGAAGGGTGGGGGAGAACTCTCTGACGAATGTCGATGCGATGACCCACCTGATGGAGTGCTTCTGGATCCGATATGTCGATCTCATTCTTGGAAAACCTGTGTCGACGGGTACATACGCAAGATAAGTTCATGTGCCTGTTCATAACAGCACGGGAACATGGACGAAACACCAACCTAACGATTCCGGTCCCGAACTTGCGATGCACGCTCTCTCTCCGCATGAATCCACTCCCAGCCAACATTGCCAGCAAGTTCCAGACCGGAAAGACGATACTCGGCGTGTACGTGGGGACGTGTCTGAGCGGGTCGAACCACGGATGGTGGACTGTGGATGCGAGCCATCTACTGAGAAGGAAGAGAAGGAGGAAGAGAGCGATTGATTGCGGGGACAGGTTGTTTGCCACAAGCGGGTGGAGATAATGGAGATGCATATTCGCTTGGACGCGATGGGATCGTGTTGTGAATGGGTCTTTTTATGGGTGCTGCCGCGTAAGCACGTGAGGCAGGGGAGTGCGTGAACAGGTGCATCCAGGCTCGGTGCGTGGGTGTGTGGGTGCTTCCGGCGGAATCACTTTATCTAGCCGCCGTGGTTTGGGGTCTGCAAGGGAGCGACCAAGAAGCGAACGTAGTCACTACAAGAAGCGAGCTGAGCCACTAGCGTGTTTAAAATATATAATAAAACGGTGGCCTGGCTCAACGTCAAGTGGCAGGTCAATAATCATGCAGAGGCAACCTGCGGACATTTCCCAATCCATGACATGTCGTCGCCGCGCAGAATCCCAATGAGTCGAATCACTACATCCCCATCCTTCTGACTCCGTCCGTAAGATCAATGATATCATCGTCGTCGCTCCTTTCGCCATCCTCGCTTCCTAATTCCTCTTCGCTTTCATCGTCAGACGCTTCGTCGTCATCACCCTCAGAGTCTATAGCTTCGTCCGAATCGTTCACACATTCCCCCGCTTCACCGTGGGAGCCGTCACTAGACTCCTCAACTCCCGCGCCCGCTGCGCCGTCATAACCAAACTCGTCGGAACGTGAGCCATGGTTTCTCTCATCATCGCTGGACTGGTACCGATTAATCCATCAAATTCGTCGTCCTCCTCCTCCATACACTCTCCACGGCTCCTCGCAAGTGATTCCCGGCGTCGTTCGGTATGTGTCTTCTTTTGCCGAGCTCCATACTTGCTGTAGGTACCCCTGTCTGGTGTTGACGTCACAATGAAAAAGGCGGTACCCAAACGGACCTCCATCCACTGCGTGTTTTTGCCGTCATACGTGAGGTGGCCACACCAATTGTGCGTCTGACAGATGGGAAGAATGAAGTTCCAGTCGAATCTCAGCAGGCATTTGATGTCCATGTTGCCGCCACGATCGGCCTCATTGCTGCACCCCGCGAGCTGACAGACTAAAGGCTTGGGCACTCCGTTGTCCCTTGCAATGATATCCCAGTAATTGATCCATGCTTTTGATCCCTTGCCGCCCGTGGGTGAAGTATTTTGGTTTATGGTCTGAGCTGCCCACGACTTTGCAGACCTCGACAAAATCGTCTCGGAAATGTTTGCTCGCCCTCAAGACTTTTCCGTGATACAGATCGGTGGTGGTCATTTGTTCTCAGAAAGGAGGTTTTCGGCGAAAATGAGGGAGAGAGTCGACGGGCGATTCTGATGCGAAAAGGGAACATATTACTGTCAACTTTTGGGTGTGCCGCGTTCGCAGTGTGAATCATTTCTCACCGTGATGCTGAGCTTCAACGCCGCGCTGAACTGCTTTCCGGCCCAAGAGGCTTCCTGAATCACAGATGCGTGGGGTCTTGAATGTTGCCTTTTGCGTGGATCAGGGATCGACAAAAGGAAGGCTGACAGGTCGAAGTAAAATAGGAGGAATGTGGAGAGCAAGGGACGAACACCATTTTCTGTTCCATTATTCCAAAATTCAGTATCTTCGCGTGGGTAAGCCACGACTCTCGTTACAAATGTGGCCAGCGCGGACCTTTCACCACGAACTGCAGCGGTAATATGGCCCGGTGACCCTGGCAGATGAGTTCTCCGACTCCGGAAGATTGCCATAGAAAAGTTTATCCGAATGAAGTAACAATATTCGGACTTGTGTTGTCCAGTCTTTTCACGGACATCCGTTATCTGTATCTGTCCTATGAAATGCCCGTTGATGGATAGGACGAAGTCTCTGGCGCGACACCGTGATTGGTCTTTGCCGGACGGACCTCTCGACGTGGCAAACCCTGACTCCACCCTCACGGTCGATGTTCCTCCGGACGGCACAGAACGAAAAGCGGCTCGAGGCGACTCAGACTCACTCGCACGAGTCACATTGCCTGGCATTGTCCTCACACCACCCGAATCGGGCGAGTTGGAGTCCCCGGTGGACGGAACATCCACCCTTGTGCAGCAGCCCGAATCTCTCGGGTCGCAGAACCTCAATGTGTCCACTTTCTCCAGCCTGGTACGGTCGGAGGTGGAGTACATCGAGGAGGTGGTGACGGAAGTGGGCTTCATTTTTCCGAAAGGGGAAGACGGACCATCTACTGCACGGACTAAACGGAGCCGGCCAAAGAGCTGGGTATTGCTAAAAGCAAAGGTGAAGCCCCTCTCCATAACGCGTCACGTTTTCCTAAGTTCTTTACGACAGCTATTCTTTTCAGCTGACGCCGAAACGACCCCTCTCCGACTTTACAAACCGATTCGGATTCGGTCTTGCCATTTTCCAAGTCCTGACGAACATGGGCACGATTGCGGCACTTATAACACTGAGATATAGGGTAGAGAACTTGATTTTGCAGGATAAGGGCAAGGACGACTGGCAAGTTTTGACGGTGAGTCACCGTCGATGATCGACCGACAGCATCTCTGCGGAGAAATGCCATAGAAGGACTCACCATTTGCTGGCATCCCACCAATGACTAGGCTCTTGGTCTTCAACAGAAACTGGATTATATCGTGTTCGTCATTGCCCAGATATATCAGTTTTACCTTTACGTCGAGTCGGTGAGTGAGTTGTCACATATAAAAGGATAATCATCGTCAATCACTTTTCAAATTGCTCCCCACATCTCAATTATAGGTTGCTACTTCGAACTCTATGGAACTTCTTGGTCTCCTTGCTTTTGTTGTCATCTCGTTTTTGTTCAGCGTCCTTTGTGTCGTAAAAGAGCGGCGAATCCATGACAGAGTCGCGGACTGGTTTCCTGACTTCAACTATCGAGGCTCTGTAAGTCCGGTCCGGGACAGATCGTGTGAGATCCGAACGGGAACTGACGCAAACCTTCACAACACAACAAATCCTTGTCGGACGCTCATCAAGGACGTATTGCAACGATATATCGGCTATGCCCTTCTGGGAGTGAATCTCTTATGCTCGATCGCGTGGGTGTGGTTGGTCTTCAAATTGATGCGAAGGATGGGTTGGAAGATGTACAAGGCCGCCGGCGCTGATGCCAGAACCCGTCGTGAGTGTGACTGCACGCGGCACTACCATTCACGAGTTTTGACTGTCTGTGACTCTTTTATCGCTGGTTCGGACCACCGTGGACAACAGGTCGTTTTCTGCAATACAATGTCCTTCAGGTCCTTCTGCACATCGCGGGTTTCTTCTGCATCACGTTCTGGGTACAGTTCCTGCTCTTTGGTGTTGATCCAACGACGGATATTGCCCCCGTTACCCTCGCTCTGTATCTGATCGTTCTTGGTGGGGGCACATTTTCCATTGTTGTGACGGGAAAAGTTGCGGTGAGCTTTTCCTTCGCGTCGTTGTATCATCTTGGTTTCTTAATGTTCTCAATGGAAACACAAGGTGGAAGAAGAGTCGCCTTCATCTCTCAGCGTTGTCGTTGTTTCATGTTTAATTTTAGATGGCTTCTACATTCTCCTCATCTGGTCAATGTACGATGTCAGTTACTTTCTTGATCCGACCACCAGGCTGTGGCTCACGATGTATGGTAAGTTTGACGAACAATATCCATGCAACCCACGTTGATAAACTCTCGACTCACTCGACTACCTCACCGCTACGAACGGATATAGGTGCCCTAACCATGATCGCCGTGACTCTTACTGGTATCCTCGGCGTCATTAATGCGTACAATTACATTCATGATCCCAGAATCCGTTGTAAGTTGTTTCGCGTGCAGTATCAGGGTGGTTTGCACAAGCTCACCCAATGGTTCTCTTCGTAGTCCGCCAATTTCACCTTTCGTGGCGTCAAAGAACAGCCGAGAAAGTGTTACTTCCTCACAATAATTGACACGGATATCTGAACAAACAAACACCTAGTATATTAAACATAGA
Organism: Gonapodya prolifera JEL478; assembly: GCA_001574975.1. NCBI lineage: Eukaryota > Fungi > Monoblepharomycota > Monoblepharidomycetes > Monoblepharidales > Gonapodyaceae > Gonapodya > Gonapodya prolifera. Next base: position 89,921 of record KQ965815.1, read on the forward strand.
AAATTATCGATGTATGTATTCTCAATGCCTGACTCAAGATCGTTTTTCATCCGTGCACGTGTTGAGTCTGGGAAGTGCCTGACTGAGTCGTGTGTGAGGCCTTAGATTTTGTGTCCACAGGAAGAGTCACTCACCTTCAGCCACCAATCCTTTCGAATGTAAGGAAGGCCGCATCACTCACTTTCAGATGGACATTGCCCTCAGTGACGTTTCAACCGACTTATTGATACCACGACAGATGTCTGCTGCTCCACCAACCCCGATCCCAACCATGCGCATTCAGGAGAGTTTTGCGAAACAGGGGGACCTTCCTCGATCTGAGCATTCCGGGTACGAAGGTGAACATCAACTGCTTTTGAAAAAAGCTCCGTGATTTCGCACGATTGACGCTGGGTTTTCGTTGTGGCGGATCGAAGGTCTTTTGAGCGGGCTGGGAGATATCATCGGCGGCCTAGGTTCCATTCCAGGCGTCTTCTGCTGCCCGAATCCATACAAGTACGTTTAAAATACCTTCATTCGAGTGACCAGGACGCTGAACGGGGTCCGCGTAAATTCTACCGGTCACTTATGGTGTCGGACTTCACATTCTACGAACAAGGACTGTACAACAGGGTGAAGTCGGACTTATTTCACGATTTGGAAAGTGGTACCGCTCAGTGGACCCTGGACTCTGGCGTGTCAACGTTATCACCGAGAAGATGAAAACGGTCGACATTAAAATGTGAGTCTTTGTTGCCTTATCAACCTTGATGGCAAATGAACCGTCTATATTGAACTCAGACAAGTCGATGATATTCCTCGCCAGAGCATTATGACAAAGGACAACGTGATGGTCATTATTGACAGTGTCTTGTACTGGCAGTGAGCTATCACGGTTGTCTTCATCGTTGCAGCGGTCAAATTGACAGTCTTCGACCGCAAACTCCGCACTCCCTAGCGTTACGGACCCATACACGGCCGCTTTCCTTGTATCGAACGTCCGGACCGCCTTGATAGAACGTACGCAGACCACCCTTCGGCAAATCCTTGGTCAGAGAGTTCTTCAAGAATGCATTGGTAAGTTGTCGAAGATCCTATCTTTCATCTGACATGTTCTCTTATCGTTGAACACTTCTCAAAAGAAAACCGGGAAACGATTGCCCACGAGGTCCAAAACATCATCGAAGTGCCGGCTGAGCAATGGGGTGTAAGTTCAATTGCATTCTTTCCTCGATTTCAATCGTCGAAGTATTATCACTCCAAACAGGTCCGGGTGGAGAGTATGCTCATCAAGGATCTCCAATTTTCGCCCGAGCTTCAGGAGACACTTTCGGCTGCAGCAAAGCAAAAACGTATCGGAGAGAGTAAAGTCATTGCTGCTCAAGCCGAAGGTATGAACGAATCGACATCTCTGCCATTTGCAACTCTAATCTATCGAAATTATCCAGTCAACGCTGCAAAGTTGATGAGAGAAGCTTCAGACATATTGAACACGGTGAGTGCTACCTGTTTGGAACCTCAGATGAGAATAATTTTAAATGGCCGCTTCTTAACTTAGCCTGCTGCTATGCAAATTCGCTACCTCGAAACACTGACAAGCATGGCAAGCAAAGCTGGCTCAAAGGTTCGTAAACGATGAGTATACGTTTTACTCTGATCGATCCTGACCAAATGACCAAATCGCGACTTCAACCAGGTTATCTTCATGCCCGCTGCTGCCGGAGGAGGCCAAGCTCTAGGTGTCGGTTCTTCCCTTGCACCACCGGCCCGAAGTAGCGAAATGGGAGTCAGTCAAGCATTTGTTCTTGAAGGAATGGCGGACGCTCGTTACTAGCGTTAGCTTTGGTGAAATGCTAAGCTGTGCCTGAATTCGACTTTTTGAATTGGAGAGATGGATAGTATCTGAAGTTTGTGGATTTTATTTGTTGGTATCTTTTACGCAATTTACATAAAAGCAATATTGATGTACTGTAGCCTTACCTTCGAAAAAACTAGAAATCCACCCTTTTGTCATCCCATCCTTACTGCAACGATGGAAGGAGTCACATCGCACGCGCCCGAAAAGCGCGCCACGGTGATCGACATTGCCCCTTCACTCGCCAGCGTGGCTCGCGCGGAAGGTGCTGACGTCACGGGAGGTGGTGGTGACACCAAGGAGAATGCGGAGGACGCTGCTGCCGAGACACAGCCCACGCCAATGGAGGTTGTCGAGGAACACGAGCCCAAAAGCAAGGAGGGAAGGGTCTTCGTGACGGGGACGAAACAAGTTGTCCGAGAAGACCTCAAACAAGCCTTTGAAAGCACGTTCGGATCGGTCGCGAAGATAACATATCTTTACGCCGACAAAGCGCTTGTATTCTTCACAAAACCAGAGGTGCGTTTTCGGTCCTCAATTTTGTGTGTCTGCGCTGATTCGGTGTTTGTGGTAAATATTATTCAGGCCGCTCAAGCAGCGATAATGGCGGGTTCTTTGACAATGGAAAGCGGCGATATCACTGTGGAGATACATTCTCCAACGAGACCAAGTGGTGCGGAACAAGCAATTGAATCACATGAAACACCACCCGGTATGTATTATCCTGTCCACTTTTGGGTCTATTTTTCATTCTTCAACTTTGTGTCCTTACAGGCGACTCCGCTGCAGGCATTCAAGAACAAGGGGCTCACGGCACGACTGACGAGACTCACACCAAAGGAGGTGGTCCAAGTGCACCGACGGCCCGCTTTGAAGTTTACATATCCGGAGTTCCTCTCGCTGCAACAGAGGACCATATCGCCCAAGCGTTTCAAGAGCAACTTGGTATCAACGTTCTTCGAGTCAAAGGCCGCAGTGACTGGGGATGGGTCCACTTGGATACAAGCCGCGTGAGTCTCAGCGTTTACCCATACGGGCTTGGTTGGATGAAGTTAAGGCCCATCGCCAAAACAATTGGCAATTATAGGATCGTGAAAAGGCACTTGTCGCAGATTTCATCTACTGCCTTGGGAAGCCTATGTACATCAGTGAGAACAGGTCCAAAAGCCATCGGCCAGCGAAAGCGAGCAACACTGAATCTGCCAATGCAGCTGCGCATGAAGCTTCTCGTGAGAGTCTCTCGCACCGAGTGTCCTCGTACAAGCACGTAACGGCAAATCTTTTCTTCACCAAGCGTCACCTCAGTACCCCGACGTGCAGTCGCGCCAAGTATCAGTGAAAGGATTCCCAAAAGATGCGTCGATTGGAGACCTCATCAATGCATTCGGGGAGCTGAATCTCGGTAGTATCAGCGGTTTCGTCAAGGCTGGAACGGGAGCTGACTCAGGACTTTTGGTGTTTGAGACTGAAGAAGTGCGTTTCCCTTCAACAATAAATTAGTTGTTGGTGCAACGATTTTGATCGGGCACTGCGATCCAGGCCACAAAGAATGCCATCGCGGCGTCTCCGGTGACAGTGCTCGGATCCAGTGTGACCATCGAAAACTTCGGAAACAGGCTTCCCTCGAGCGGAAAAGGAAAGGGTGAGGCTGGAAAAGGGAAACATGCGCCGAAACCACAGGCACCAACAGAACCACAGGAAGGATCGCACGAGAGCGGATCTTACATGGAGGTCTCCGAGCCACAACAGGCGAATCAAGGGAACGCACCAACCGACGAACAGCAGCCTGGGGCCAGCGTGGACGTTCCGAACAAAAGGCTACAGGTCTTTCTCAAGGATATCCCTGAGGGCACACCCCGGGATAAAATTATCGCAGAGATCGCCAAGTTGGACGTGGGTGCGGTGAAGGGGTTCAAGTACTTGAAGAACGGCACAACTGGATTTCTCGATGTGGATGACGTAGAGGTGAGTAGGGTAACTACACCTGGAGTTTGCCGGCACGGTTACTGAACGATGTTTCGTGTTACCAGACCCAGCAAACGTTTCTCGACGCCGGGACTCTACCCATTCTGAACGTCCAAGTCGTTGTGGAGCGCCCTCACGATCGTCGAGGTCCAACAAGGAAGCATTACCGTCCTGGGCATTGGGCGCGAAGGCCCAGCCGTGGCGGTCCGTCCCATTGGCATTCGCAGGCTCGTCAGAGGGGTGAAAACCAGGTGCCCGCTGCCGCGGATGGAAGTGCAAATGCAAACGGAGCAAGCTGTACCTGATGTTCACCAGGCGTGAGAAGGTGGGTGATGCCCCGAGCATGTTTGGAAATGTCTCTAATTTGCTGACGATAATACTAAACAGGGTTGAGGATTCAAATTCTCAGACATCATTTGCGATCGGTTCGATCACAACAGAGTAGATGGATGTACCAGATAATTGGTGTGATTTTTTCAGACTGGAAAATTTCATAAAATAGTGTGGAATCAAAGCTTAGTAGCAGGGTGATCTGGATGTAAAAGGAGTGCATCAATGGGTAAATGGATAAGAGAACACTCACATCCATCACGCCAACCTTTTCAAGACCGGTCTCAGAGCTTTCACAAACCCCACCGTCCCCGCCGTCTTCGGCACCCACCTTTGGGCTGCCTTCTGGTTCAGAATCACGTCTACGGCACTATACATCGTGACCGGCCTTTGGTCACCCGAGCTGGCCGTTCCTGTGGAGGCTCTTGAAGCGAGCGCACTAGACGTGGACACCGACCTTGGCATTCTTCGGTCCAAGTCCACGCGCAAATGCACGTCGACCCCGTCCACGACGTCAAGCAAACCCCGGGCAAGTTTGCACGAGGAAGGGTCTGTGGAGAAGAAGACGAGGACGTTGCAGAAGCCGCTGAGGAGAAGGGCAAATTCTGGGAGGGGGGTGGGCCGGGTCGGGTTAGATGTTGGCTTCGACCGACGCGACGGAATAAATACGGATGATGTCTCATGTTAACTCACCTCCGGCTACCATGGCGACCGTGTTTCCGGGAAGCATTCCCATAAATGTGAGGCATCCGCTTATGATGACGATGAGTGGGTACTATGTCGCAAATCAATCAGCTCTGCACTGTACGTCACACGACCGACCAACACCCGAAACCTCACCAACACCAACCGCCTCGTCACAACCTCCGAATCCTCTCTCGCCGACTCACCCACGCCACTCAGCGCCGCCGCCGCTCCGCCCGTCACACGAAGTGCCGTTGCGCTCGTGCTCAACCCTTTTGACGCCCTCCGCCGCAATATATTCCACACGATAGCGAGCGTCATGAATACGTTACCCGAGGCCGTGATCATGGCCCCGATGGCGATGAACTTGCCTTGGGCACTCCAAGGGTCGGTCATCCAGCAAATGGAGGGTACGGGTTGGGTTGTGTCGCTGGGTTGCGTGAAAGACGATGTTACATAATTGGTGGTATCAAGACCCAAATGAAATGAAGCACGCACACTCCAATAACGCCCGCTCCGAAAACCACTGTCATGATCGGGGGGTACAGGAGTGCGATGATCTTTCCGATTCTCCCCAACGGCCGACGGTTCAGAACCAGAGACCGGAACAGCAAGAGGGTTATCATTGCGGTGGACGCGTATTCAAGGGTGAATCCGGCAGCTACTCCGATGACGATAATGCTGAGATGAGGTCGGGACATTTTCGGTGAATCCGAGTTCCGATACATAAAAGTCGGTCACTCACCCGCACCCGATAGTGCCCGCGTGGGCAACGTGAATCATCCAGAAAAAGAACGAACCGACGATGTTTCCGATGAAGAACATGACCATCAGGGTGTGGAGGGGGTGTTGGAGGACTGGAAGTCGAACACTAACAAATTGGAACCGAACGATGAGAACTCGGCAACTCTCGGACACGCTTCCAGAACACTCTGAATCCTCTCGCTTGCTTTAACTCTTTACACACCTGAACGCTAATGCATAAAACCAAAGCGCCACGAGGTTGCCCAGGACAGATATCCCAAGGGGCGCAATGTAAATGAGTGGGCTCACGGGCTCGCTCGTCCCCATCGGTAGCGCGTCTCAGATGGTAGAGGTGGGCGGTTGATCGTTGTTTGGCGCCGTTATTGCTCTTTGGGAGACGTTGTTCGGGTCTGTTGCACGCAAGGATCCCGCGGGCGCGGCGAACAGTTCACGCCAGACGCGCAGGAGAGACAGCACGAGGCCTGAGGGCAGCGGGACGGTGTTGCACAGGGAAGGCAGAAACGTTCCACCGCGTGTCCTGTGTTTATGTGTTGCACTGATCAGGTCCAAGGAAGAAAGGAGGTCAAGGTGGACCGTCCTTTCTGCCTGAGGGTCTGGGCCGGATAAACTCGGAAGATCTTGTCTTCCCTTCGCCGCATGGGGCTGCACAAGCAACTGATACATCTGTGGCTTCCTTCAAGCCAAAAGGTACCCTTTCAAGTCACTGAACTTTGGGGTGGCGGCCTGTCAGGCAGGGCAGACGATGCCACATATGTTGTACGGCGCCCAAAGCCTCGCTTTTCAAATGTTTTGTACCGCATATATCCCGAATCAGTACTTTTGCTCTTTAATGGACTATGTGCTCATAGAAAAGCTTTTTGAGGGTGCCGTTTTCCTGGTGGGAAAACCTCAACGAATTCTAAGACCAATTGTCACCGTGCACTTACGAGCTGTGTGTCAAAAGTTCTCTATGATGTATCTTATCAGTTCTGTTATGTTACTCAGGGTATTTCCCTCCTGCACAAAATGGATGAATCGATTTAGCCGTCAATCTTTCGTCCTTCGCTGAGCTTCGCGGAGCGCATTGATGCGCAAAATCAAGTGTCAACCCTCTGTCTTGAATCATACAGCTACGTTTGGGTTCCTCGAATAAAGCTTTTGCGAGTAGTTCTCCGAAAAGCTTCAATCCTGCCGATTCCATCACGGGTCCAACGAGTGGTGAAATAGCTTCAAGGCTGCCGGAGAGTCCATTTTCAAGGGATTGCGCACAAATTAATAGAGAGACTTTTTGTGTTTTCCCTCTCGTTCTCGTTTTCGCCGAATTGTCCTTGTACCAATAAGTGCCAGTAATTTGTGCACTTCGCCTCACTTTTTACTCTTGCACCCAACAAAATTCACAGAGTCGAAGTCCAAATTCACTTTCGTCATTCCTTGCAGATGTACAACTGAACTTGTGACCACTATTGACAAGCAACATCTCGTCGTTCCGGACGTTCAATGGAGGTACCTTTCAAAGGTTTTTTTATCCGCTCAATCTCAGTCCACGAACCATCGGAGGTGTTGTTGCAGCTTTAAATCTCACGTCAACGCAGAAGCAGAAGCTTGCAGAAGCCATGAAGATCCCAGCCGAGAAGTTCACAAAAAGGCTCATACTCACAACCCCATCAGTGAACAAATTGATGGTGGGGAGACCCACTCGGGATCGGAGAATTTGAGACAATGTGAACATGCAGCTTCCTGGCCTATCAATATAGTGTTGGTTCATCCCCATGACAATTTGAAGCAGTATAGTGGATATATTTTGTTCGAGAAGTCACTGCTTTCCAAATAATCCGTCCATTGGGTTTGGCCACTATTTTCTTGGTCATGTTTTTTCTTGACGGGGAAAGATCGGCTCAGATAACACTGATAGAAATCGCATGGGTCTGGGAACAATTGACGATCGCGACTGATTTGTTCACGAGTCAGCAACTGTTCCTTGGGACCCAAAAGCCACAGCCCAGCTTGCCATGTCAATTTATTTGAAGCAATCGATGTCTTCGGTTCGAGAATTCATCGCTTTGTGAATAATCCGTTCACGACAGCTTGGTCGCATTTTGGCTTGGCGGGGAATGCAGCACAGTTAGGAATCACACGGTCGCAGCCCAAAGCCACCACCCAGCTTCGCAAACGTTTGTTTCAACTTATCGAAAGCTGGTTTATGAAGTGTTTGTGTTTGGCCTTCGCGTTTTCGGGTCTCAATATAATGTAATATATTTGCACGAAAGGTAAACTTCGACTTGACTCGATTCAAACTGCAGTGACCGACTACACAGCCCCACGGAATCTGTTTAAGGAAGGATTTGGAACTACTCCGAATGCGTTCGACGAATTCGTTGAGTTGGGCGGTGATGGCGGTGATTCCTTGAAAAGGGTGGGGAAGGACCCGACGAACCGAAAAATTTAAGGATATCCCGGAACGGTTCTCCGAACGCTTCTGCTCTTCTAAACTTATAAAAGACGATCAGTCGAGGAAGATTCCATTCGCAATCTCCCAATCGCACCACGACTGCCCTCCACCATGTCTTCTTCCGCCGCCTCCCTCACAACAGCTCCGTCACTCTGTTCCCTCGAGAACCCGACCTTCACCTCTCCCACGTGGATCGCAGTCAACTACATCGTCTTCCTCCTCGTCATCTACTTAATCACCCGCCTGTCGGCCGTCTTCCTCAAACGCATCGACCCAAAACGATGGGCGACGTTCTCGGAGGAAGTGCGAGTCAATGTTATCTCCTATGTTATGGAGGTGAGTCTGCCCCTGCGTGCGGAACCTAACGTGATATTTATGGAGCTTATCGGACTACTTCTTCAAGATCATCCTCACCACCGCCGCGCTCGGGTGCCAACTTGCCGTCATACGGATGCTTGACCCCAATTACCAGTACAACCTGACCGAGTTTCAAATTGCCCGCACGGCTGTGAACCTTGTCTGCCTTCTGTACACTTCGGAGCTCTTGTTCAGACGCAAACTGAGATTGACCTTGGTGAGTTGCGGATGGGCGGGGGGTGGGTGGGGGAGGGGGGTGGGGGGCACCAGGAAGCGCAGTGCTCTTGCGGAGCAAACCCCACGTTTAACCCAGCACACACCTAACGCATCTCCCCTCGATCACAGATAACCCACCACGTTGTGACGGTCGGCATCGCCATCACGCTCGTCGTCGCTTTCGAAAACACGTTTGACCTGCACGTGACCCGTATCGGCCTCGCGTTCATGTTCCAGGCCACGCTCGAGCAGGCCACGTTCCTCGGCCTTCTCTTCTGTGAGTCTCCCCTTTTCTTCGGTGCGGGGCCACGTTCGTCATAGCTGACTGATCCCCCGGCACCCTGCAGACCGCTACCGCCCCAAAACGCAGCTGACTTACATGACCCTCCTCATCGGCGCCATCGTGCCCATGCTGCTCAAACTGATCTCGCTCGGCTACGTCGTCGCCATGTGGGCAAAGTACATTGCGCCTTTGGGCGCCGCAAGTCCGTTGTACATTGTCATGGGTGAGCTGCATTTGCTTTGGCTATTTATTTCTCCTTCCACAAATACTCAAGGATTGCCACACACACCCACTCCAGACGTCCTCATCCCCGTCGGCGGTCTCCTCCTCCTCTTCACCCAGGTGTGGTCCGCCATGGTCGTGTACAAGCTCGCCCTGCGGAGCAAACCGGTCTCGGACGGCGACGCTGCCACAGCGGCTCAGCTCGAGTCTGGTGTTTCATCTGACCCCGAGTCCGACGAACGCGACAGTGATGAAACGGAGAAAGCGTTCGGCCCTGTCCACCGATCCAGCACGGCACCCGTCAAGCGATCCAGCACGACCAAATCGTTCGCGCCACTCAAGCGGTCCTTCACGGCCAAATCGAGTTGGAGCACCGTGATAAAAGATGCCGATGAGCCGGATGATATTGGGGATTTCAGGATGAAGGTGTGAAAGTGTGAAGGGACGGGGCGGGGAGAGGCGCTTCGTCATTGGCAATAATGTTATGGAGATACCTATAGAAGGAGGCATGCATTTGGATGGACCTCGCAGCCTGCAATTTGTAATTATTTTTTGATATTTTTTGTATACTGTTCATTGTCTATAACCGTGTATCACGTGCGTTATTTTCGTTCTGCACTTTTCTTTACTGTAGCAGATGTTCCTACCCCTCGCACTACCACCGTCCCATCCTCAAGAACTCCACCACGATGACGTGCATGCTGGGCAACGGCCCATTTCGTCAGCGGTTGTCAGGAAATCAGGAAAGGTAAAAAAATAATACCTCAGGCGTGAGGACAGAGGACGTCTCATCCTACCATCGAGGGAAATTACGGACAGGGAGCGCATGTACGATTTTTGCGAGCGGTGAATAAACAGAGTCGTCGAGATGGGGCGTGAGTGTGAGTCAAGGGACAGATTTGCCCCTCCGGCCAACCCCTCATTGAGCAACCCACTTCCATTTCGGTACGAAAGTGGCCAACCCAATATTCCCCGCCTCACCGCAGACCCACCGTTGAAAAAAAGACATGACATGCACCATCGTCACTGTCGGGAATGAAAGAGACCGCAGGGGGCATCGGTCTCGTTTCAGGGGAGGGGTACGTCCTCGGCACCTGATGCGCTGTGACGTCGTCCGACTCCAGCTCCGCGGATCGCTTAAGGCGGCAGAGGGCCACAGACGAGTGGCTGGTTGAGTACGTGGCCAGCAGAAAGCGCGGGGGTTGCGTGCATGCGAGGGCAGAAAAACGCCGGCGTCAGGGACGGGTGCAGCGTTTGCTCGGAGTTTCCAAATATGGAAGGAGTGGAAAGTCCGTCTCGATTACGCACCCGATCGCATCTGTTGTTGGCGCAGAGAGCGGGTCCTTGCGTTGTGGCGGCGGTGGCGCTGGCGTGGTGTTTTGTTTGGGGGCTGGGGAGAGCGGAGAAAGTGGAATTTAGCGTGGGAGTGTGGCCTACAGGGGGAGATTCGAATGTAGAGCTTGTAGAGTGTAGGTGTATGAAAAGGGTATGCGCGTTATTCAAGGGGAGACTTAAATTGGATGGGTGATCGGCGAAAGGTGGATGGGTGGGCGACACATTGAGACGTCGCCACGCAGAGATATGATGCATTGCAGACATTGATGCACGACACATAAATACACGTGCACTCAAAGAAACAGTTACGAATGATAGACGAGTCTGATTACAACACGGAACGACTTTGACAGGTTGCCCAATCAGGGCAAGGCCGCGGGCTGACTGACTGCGCCACGCGGAAGAAAGCCAAGGAAGGAAAGGCAACGAGGACGACGAGGACGCACAAAGAGCGAGACGCGGAAAGAGAAGAAGATTGGAGAGAGATTAGGAGGAAGAGAGAAGAACGGAACCGGAGGGCGGGGAATCACAGAGGGACAGAAGGTCGCAGTCACATCGAATCACAGGGCAGCCGGACGGAGAAAAGACAAGGGGCAGTTACGATACACCCGGCAGCCAGACAGCAGAGACAGATGAGCACGCTACGCACGCAATCACCCCGCGGAGGCAACGGCACGTCGCGGTCGCGGTCACGTCGAGGTGGTGGGGTCTGCAGTGGTGGATCGAGTGCCGGTGGGGCTGGATCAGCTGCAAATGGGGCAGGCGGCCCATCGGCAGAAGAACTCGCCCCGAGACGAATTAGCACTGCCTCCACCTCTGCCTCGCTCCAATTCGTACCCGGCGTGCCCTTTGCCGGCACCCCGCTGTCCCAGCCCGAGGTCGTCTTTGCGCCCTATGCGAGGAGTAAGAGTACCAGCAGCCAGGCGGGCGGGAGCAGGGTAGGCGGACCGAGGCCGCAGTTGAGCAGGGAGTCCTTGAGGAGTGATGGTGGTGGTGGTGGGATGGCGGGTGGAGGTGGAGGAAGGGAAACAATGGGACGGAGGGCAGCCAGCGGCGACAGAGGAGACAGGGACCGCTCCATGTCACGCAAGAAATCGCACACCAACCTTCGTTCCTCCGCGACCTCCTTTTCTGGGAACTTGCTCCAATCGCACCCGGGCCCAGCCTCCGGAGCAGTACCAGACGGAACGGTCTCTCTCGACCGCCGCCCGTCAAAACACCTTCGCTCCCATTCCACGCCATCCCAGCCTCTGCCTCGCGTCATGGGCGCCACCTCGGGGTCGGCCTCGCCGCTTTCAAACGTCACCTACCCGCACCAGCACCCTTCCCACACCCACTCACCTTCCCCAACTCCCTCTGCACCTTCCCCCACCCCACAACCCTTCCAACCCCCCCAACTACCCCACTCCCCCACCCCACCCGACGTACCGCGCCGCTCGGCCTCGATCCGGTCCTCGTCGGCGTCCTTCCTGTCAACACAAACACTCGCCTCGGTATCCTCCGCATCCACAATCACGCCCAGCGTCGCGCAAGTTCCAGTACACTTCCCACCACCAGCGCTGAGGCCGCCGTCGGCATACGGCGGCAGGGGGAGGCCCGTGTCGACATATACGACGTCAACGTTCGCGTCACTGACGTCAACACCATCACCTTCCACACCATCCGTCGGCACACCCGGCACCCCGGGAACGCCGCGAATGATGCCCCTCCCGCTCTCGACAATCGCCGCCGTGGCGTTGGCCCAGATGGACCACCACGCCGCACCTGCCCTCCTGTCCGATCCCGAAGACGACGAGGATGAGTTGGCGAGACCCCCGCCCGCACCCACGCCTACACCGAGTGCTGCCCCATCTGCCTCGGGTGCGGCGTCGATCGCGCCGTCGACAACGACAACCACCAGCGCAAAACCGACCCTGCTCGCATCCCTCCTCACAACCCTGAACCGCAAGAGATCTTCCGAATCCATGACATCCACCACATCCACATCCACGCCCACGTCCCTGAACGACTCACTCAACAACTCCCGCGGGTCCACGTCGGGGACATTCGAGCGCGGGCGGTCGCCGTATAGGGCCAGCACGCTGTTTGCGTCCTTTGCGCCGCAGGGTGGAAAGGGAAAGAAGGAAAAGCACAAGGCCCCCAGCCCGGCGCCGAGTACGGCGAGTGGTGCGCAGGGGGGTGTGGTGACGGCTCCAACGCCCACACCTACGGCGGGAGAACAGGGACAGGGAAAGAAACTCCCCTCGCCATCACCCTCAACCACGCCCTCCACGCGGCGGGATCGCAAACCGGCCTCACCTTCCACACCTTCAAGGAGGTCCTTGTCGCGGTCCATGTTCTCACAGGCCGACGGCACCACCCCGTCGAGTGGTGGGTTGCTCTCGCCCGCCGCGAGCGTTGCGTCAGGTGGTGGGGGACTGCTTTCACCTGCGACGAGTGTGGCGAGTGGGGGAGGGGGAATGGGAGGAGCGACGGGAATGATTTCGCCCATGCTTACCCCGACGGTGATTGGTGGTGCGCTTTCTGGCGCCCAGGTGAGCTTGCCTCTGTTTGTTGCCTTTCGGGCTTGTCGTCCTCACACATATTCTACCCCACGCGCCCACAGACCCGATCACCCTCACTTGGCCCCACACCCATCCCCGCCACCCACCCTCCACCGCACCCGTCCCACCTCGCCACATCTACAACTCCCGCACCCGCCGCCGCAGAAGCCGACGTATCCTCACCCACCGTCACATCCCCATCCCCATCTGCGGCGCCATCCGGTTTGTCGAGCGGGACCGCCACGTCTGTTCCCTCTGTTGGGGGTGGGGGCGAGTCCAGGCGAGGGTCGGCTGAGGCTTCAGGGGCGAAAGAGGGTGCAAAAGAAGGTGGGGCGAAGGACGATAAGGAGAGTAGGAGACAAAGCACGGTCCCGCCCGCAGCGCAGGGGTTCTTCGATCGGGTGTTTGCAGGCCTGGGGAGGCGGAAAAGGGAGGAGAGTGCTGGTGGAGTTAGTACGGCGTCGAACCCGAGTACTGCGGCTGGTGAGGAGGCGGTGAAGGAGGGTGGAAAGGAGAAGGAGGGAAGAGGATTGTGGGGTGGGAGTATTAGGCGGTCGGGGAGTAGGGATCGGGCGTCGGGGGAGAGTTCTGGGTCTGGTGAGTTTTTGAGTTGTGCACTTGTTGAGGTGGTTGTTTTTTTGTACCCGTCTCATCACACACCCCACAAGCCCCACTCCCCGCCCTCGCTCCCCTGGGTTCCCTCAACTTGGGCTCGCTCAATCTCGGCACGCTGGACCTCGGGTCACTCAGCCTGGGAAGCTTGGGCATCGAGGACAGCATGGGGCTGGAGGAGATGGCAAGACTCGTTGTCGGGGATGGCGCGAGTGGGGAGAAAGGGGAGAAGGGGGAGACTGAGGTTGCCAAGGCTGCAGAGGAGGAAGGCAAAAGTGAGGGACCCCGAGTGTGATTTTTTGCCCGGTGTCGCTAACCCATAACCCATCCAGCCCCTACAGTGCAAGATCCCACTCCCACTCCCGCTCCAACTGTGCCACCCACTCCCCCGACCTCGACCACTACCACTAGTCCCTTAACGTCCACAACCAGCCCGCCCACAGGCCCGCCGTCGCGCGAGCCATCACCCCAACGCTCACTCTTCGGCATCACTCTCCCCGCGGGCATTTCAAACCCGTTCGCACGGGACCCGTCCCCGACGTCAAAGGCCGCGCGTCGATTATCACGTGTGGCAACCGCCCCGACTGGAACGCTTTCGCCTCCTACCAGCCCGCAAATGACACCGGCAGCGTTGCCCGCTTCCCCGGCCCGCTCACCGTCCAAGTCGGGGTCCCCAGTGAAGGGATCCGGCACGACCCCGACCTCTCCTGCAGGTTCGGCATCCCCACCGCCCGCGAGATCGCCGTCGCTTGGGACTGGAGCAGTCAGGAGGACGGCAGGTGGGCGAATGGGAGGCGTCCTCAGCGCCGTGCAGTTACGGCCCGGTGCGGGCGGTGTGGAGGGCCTCGTTCAGGGCGTCGCAGGCGTTCCACAAGTGGCTCAGGCGCAAGCTCAGTTGGCGGCGGCCATGTTCGGCCCCACAGGCCCCGCCGTCCCGCCAGTGTTGGGAGGACACCCGAGTTTTGCCCACATGGCTGCACCAACACCAGCACCGGCGATAGGAACACCGCTCACGGCGGGTACACGGCCTAGTTTTACCCCCGTCAACTCCGCAGCCGTGCAGTATGCTCAGGCCGTGTACGCCGCGGCTTCAGCGCCCGTTTTGTATGGCACCGGGGGTGCTGGGATGGGCGTTTATGGCGCGGCGTCGGCACCCACAGTGTTTGGATCTCCACCCGCGGCGTACGATGTGAGAGGGCCCTTTGCGGGACCTGTAGACGAGGTGGACAAGGGGACTGGCCAGTACCCGAAGCCAGTTACCCCGGGACCCATTGCTGTTGCTCCCGCGCTGACTCCTCCAAATCCCTTGGGTACTGTTGGAGGTGCCCCAGTGGCGGCGACTTCACCACCGACACATGACTCAGTCCCAGCCCCGCCCCGCCCACGGATTATGGACGACGCAGTGCTTTCTCCTATCCTCGCCGCAGCTGTTGCGAGGGTTGACGCATACACCCCACAACCACCACCCCGGGGGCGGTTCGTGTCGCGCACGGCAGAGCGGGAGGGTGGCAGAGGCGTGGGGAGCCGAGAGATGAATGTTGGAGGGAAGAAGACGAGCGTCAAGGTGTTTGTTCGACAAGGCGAGCAGCAAGGCGATGGAGAAGGAGTTGTCAGGAGCGGTGGGATGGTTGTGGAGAGGGCTGGGCAGGTGGGTTTTGGGTGTGGTGGGGGGCGGCGCCTTGCGATTAAGTGCTTAGGTGGCGTTACAATATGTCCCCAGGCTCAGGGTCCCGCTTCAGTCCTGCTGAGTTTCGTCAACCACAATCCCATCGGTTCCACGCAAGTGGGGCAGCCCGGCTCCAATCGTATTGTGCCACCCTCGACCACCACAACTTTAAAGAGCGAGATTGCCTCCGAGCGCATCTTGCTTGACCTTTCGGATGAATCAGAAGGGTGGGTCAGCGACGACGCCACGGATGTCAGTGGGAGCCAATCAGAAGAGGGGAGCGACCACGAAGCATCGGACGGTGGTGGTGAAACCTCGTCGTCGTCCGAGAGCGATGCAGAGGAGGAATCGATCGCCGAGTCGGAAGGGTCCATGGTATCCTCTGGTATGGGATCCACCACGAGTTCCAAGAAGGGCCGCGCGGCGAACGCTCCTTCGGCGGCCAAGATGGCCCAACAGAAACCGATAACGGGACCGCCGGGTGGGAGGAAGCCCAAGTGGGAAAAGGTTAATGTTGTACTGGGACGAGATGGGAGTGTTGCGAAAGTTGTGGACGGGAAGAGTGCAGCACGTCAGGGACCGCTTGGAAGAGTGGCCAATATGGCAGCACCCCTGCCTGTCGCGCGATCATTGTCAGAGTCTGCAGTGAGGACAGCGCCGGTGTCATCGTACAGTGCACCGGCTCCTGTTTCGGAAACAGCGACGCCGAGCTCCGACCCAGCAGATCCATCCCCTCGACAGTCACTACAACGTCGCAGGGCTATTTCCAGGTCTGGGACTGACCCAACGGCGTTCGGGACTTTACCTGGAGGACAAGCCCGTGCGCATTCGCAGGATCGCGCTCCACCCGCAGTTCCGACCGAGCCCATGCTACGAGCCCGGGCGCAGTCTGTTCCACGTCCAATTGCACGGTGGAATACCGACCCTGACCGATCGCGTGCAAGGTCTGTTGGACCGGACGGGAAGAGACTGTCTGTACGGTTTGATTTGCCCGATAGCAGCAGTGAAAGTGGGTTGGAAAGTGAAAGGGAGAGCGAGCAGGAGGTGGATGAGGAGGACGAAGAGCAGGAGAGGGAGGAGAGGGCGAGGGTTGGACGGGAGGAACGAGAGGAGGAGTACAGTGCCCCAAGAATCGTGCAGCGGAAAAAAGATGAGAACGAAAAAGTACCGGAAAAAGAAGCGGCTAAGGCAACTCCGGAGGCTCAAAGCAAGGAGCTTCCACCAGTTCCATCTCAAGGAGAGGTAAAGGCTGTGGAGCCAGCTCCTGTTGCTAATGTGGGTACTGCAGTCAGTACGAGTTCGATGGAAGGAGCGACAGACGCCACATTGCCCAGAAGAGGGTCCAAGCGAGGATCCGGAAGTCCGAACATCTCTGCACCTCTCGTCGCCTCAGCGACGGTCGTTGCGGAGCCCGAGGCCCTCCCAGGGTCAAAGGAGCTGCCTTCTGCAGAGACCGTGGCGGAGGCATCATCGAGTTCGTTCCGAATCCCGTTACTCCCCTCGAACACCGACAGTACATCGAGGCCGACCTTCGGAGCTGCGATACCGTCAAGTACTGGGTCTGGGGCGTTGGGGGTGTCGGTGAGTCTCATTGACATTTACAGCTTGCGTACAATAGCTCACTATTACGCTCCACAGTCACCGACGCTGGACCTCTCTGACAGCTACTGGGGTGGAGCGTGGGGTGGAGCTCCCATGAGTCCCACAAGCGAGAAGCAACCTCAACTTCCCGCCAAGGCATCATCCCCACAACCTTCGAGCCGCAACTCGAGCCCCGCCGGTTCGTCACGTGGACGAACGGAGAGGATACCAGCCGTGACCAGATCGGTGGAGAATCTGCGTGTGGTGCACAAGGCATCGTCTCATTCTAAGTTGGTGGATCTCATGGCTGGACTGGAGCAGGAGCTGGACGGCCTAATTAATGCCTCCGGGGCGAGTTCCATTGAAAGGACACCATCAAACGCTTCAAACGTCTCGAGCAGCCGGGTTTCTGTGGATTCGAAGCCAACTGAGCCACTTCGTCGCAGTAGGATGAGCGTTAGGAAGTCGGCCGCTGTATTCGAGTTAGCCGCTGTTACTGGAAAGGCACCGGAGGAACTTGCATCGTCCATGATGCCATCTCCTATTTCCCACGAGGCGCCAGCACCGCTACCTCCCGTTCAGCCCCCTACCGAGGTAGAGCAGGCGGCAGAACGGCCACCCCCTGCAGAAGTTGCATTGCAACGGTCCCTCATTGGGAGTTTGAGGAGGAAAATTGCAGAGAGGGAAGGCAGGTTAGTGTTAACGTGGAAGCTTTGTTTCTGGTTTGTGCTCTTCTAACCAGTAGTCGATTACACAGCGGTGGTCATATTGGAAGGCTCAATAAGGGTTCGTCTCGCTCGAGGTCTCGAGAGGCCGTCAGTCGGTGAGTTAATGCCTGTTGTCTTTGTGTTGTTGTAGGCCATTGATTGATCATGACATATGTATTGCCAGCTCGATCGAAATAATCAGCGAATCTGAATCTACATCCGTGCCAGCACCACCACCTCCTCCCCCACCTGGCGATGGTGTCCCACCTACACCTGCCGTTAGTGACGCTGCACCACCGGCTGGAGATGAGTTGAAAACAGCTTTCTTGCAGGAGATTCAGTGAGTACTCTTTTTTCTTTCCATCTTATAAGGCCCAACTGAAAGTTCTGTATAGGATGGGCAAGAAGCTGAAACAAGTCTCACAGTCAACGATGGCTCTTTTGCACCGTGGAGCTATACCATCTCCGACAGACGCACCACCCACCGAGGACGAAATCGTTCAAGCAAACTTCGAAGAGCGTCAAGCACTCTTCTTTGACTTGCTCGAGTACATGGAAACTCCCGAGGGCAGTCTCGAAGAGCTCACAGAGAAGCTCAATCGCGCGACTTCGACAACGAAAGGGTTCCTGTACGCAATGATTAAGCGTGGTTGGGTTGAGGGGTATCGTCTTGTGGATGACGTGACCGCGACTGGTGACAGCGAGTCTCCTGAGAAGACAGAGGAGCAAGCAAACGGAGACGGCTCCTCCTTGAATGGCAAATTACCACCATGTTTGCTATTCCCTTCGAGGGAATGGACCAACAGTATAACAATTCCAGACCTTCCTCGTTCCAAAGTTGACGACATCGGTAACATTGCTCTTCGGGCACGCATTTTCCGGTATGACGTCGTCCCTGTTACGGCGGATGCCCCGCAGCACAACTTGGACGAGATTGTTCTAATCAAAACGGACCTCATGCCCGCTGAGCGTCTCCCATTTTCGGAACCGGAGCCAAAGTATGACGGATCGTTCCAAGCGATCCAAGCCCTCGAAAGCTGGCAGGAGAAGAAACGCTACTACGACCAGTCAGACTGGGCGCAGTGGAGTTTGATGTCCACTAACCTCACCGCTGCTGATGAAACCGTCGTAACGAACTTTGCTCACCTCGAGTCCACGGTGAGCCGGATGAGAAGCTTGAGTGAAGTGCTCAGGACAGAAATGGACAATGTGGATTTACCCGCGCTTCGAAAGGCTGTCGCCTCGGTGCCCACCAAAGTCAGGGAGCTTGCACTTCAGCTTCAGGACCAGACTGGCCTGAAGATTCGCGAGGACTTTGTGAAGGTGACCCCGGCCTTCATGAGACGACTTTTACGAAACGCCGCCAATGACAGCCGTGGTGTTAAGAAGCACGCGAGGAGCAACAGTGAGGTGAAGCGGGAACTGCTGCTCGACGCGTCGGAGATCACCATTGGACCAAAAAAGCTTTCGACGTTGATGGAGTCGGAAAGCCTTCCCTCGCCAACAAAGGTTGCTCGGGCACCCTCTGGTATCCTGGCAGCAGACCAAACCAGTGGGACACCGGCCAGCGAACTTACCATTATCGCCACTGACTATGCAGCTGCGGGAGCGTCCACGAGCGATGAAGATACACAACCAGTTCACAACATCGCTGGTGAGACACCAGTGCAGACGGAATCTGCAGAAGCCAATGCGAAAGCTGCGAACGTGGAGAGCGGAGAGCACAAGGCGGAGACGATGTCGCTCAAAGCAGAGTCGAGGTTCGACGATGCCAAGAGTGATGCAGACAACTCCTTTGTTGATGCGGTAGACTCGGCGTCGATCTGGGGTGACTTGAACACACAGTCAGGAGAGAAAGAAGATCAAAAAGAAGAAGAAAAAGCCGATGAGATTGCTGTCGAACCCAGTGAGTGCATCCCAGGTTGATGTAGCGATGGTGATGAACGATCTAACTTACAAACACCAATCTCAAGCGACCGTCGCAGCATGATTTTTCGGGATGTTTTGTTCGTTGGATTAGATGGATGCAGCCGCTGGCCGGGACTTCCGTTCGTGTCTTTTGACCCATGATGCCTTGGACTTTTGCGCGATATGGAACCTTGGACTCTTCGGTTTCTTCATTTGGATGAGCGCGCCGCACGTGTCGCGGGCGACTCGAAACTTCTAGACGCACGTATGACTTTTTCTCTTGACCTGCACTACATTTGTGTTTTCCCCCTTTCGACTATACCTCCGCAACCTTCGGGCTCAACTTTTATATGGACTCTTTTACTTATCCAACCTTCCCCACTTTGCACTTCTTCTTCTTATTTGTAATGAAATAAATTACTAAGTGAAATATTTGTCCTGGATAGAAGAGATGGATTCGAGTCACAAATTCATTGGTTGCTTTGCCTTCATCATTGTGAACTGATGCGGCCTGTTGTGGCTTCGAGATCAGCGGAACGGAACCCCTTGGTCGACAATCTCCTCACCCAACGCTCGCAGACGGTCGAGATGCGTGAGAGTATCGTGGACTTTGATCCTGGAGAGGACGAGGAGCTTCTGTCGCCAGATTCTTCGCAAACCCACCTCGACCGTTCTCAACAAACATCAGCTTTTCGGGCCTCCCATGTATTCGAATCCCTTTTCCGCTCGTCTGGTCTCTCTGTGATGACGAATCTACACCGTGATGCGTCGATCTTGGTTTTTTCCCGATGTTTGCGCTCCTTTGCGGCAGGTTTGGTGTCGGTCACCATCGCACTTTATCTCTCGGAACTCGGGTTCCAGGACGGTCAGATTGGATTGCTGCTGACATTGTCGCGTGCTGTGAGTCGAGTTTTCGCTACCAGCGTCGCTAATAGAGCTGCAATATACCTCAACACAGGGACATTCAACGTTCTCGCTATTGGTCACTTGGTTCGCGGATAGAATTGGTCGGAAACGTATTCTCGTGGTCGAAACGATTCTGATGGTGTTCGGGGGAGCTGTGTACAGCTGGGCACCTTTTGAAGGGACCATCCGATTCATTCTGTTCTCCCTTGCAGGAGCTGTTGGTGAGCGCGTCGATTAGAAATACCGATTCCATTTTACAACAAATTGGCCCGTACGCATAGGAATCATGAGCCCGCAGGGGATGGAGGCAATTGAGCAGAGTGCCATTAGCGGTTACGTTGAACTTGAGAATCGAACCATGGTGTTCTCATGGTGGGTTGATGATAAACTCAATAAGCGTATAGCGCAGTTTGCGTGAATACGTTGCCACAGGTCACAGTCGCTCTCGTATTTCTGTTCTGCTCTCGGAGCTGTCGCCGCGGGCCTCCTCGTTGACGGCCTCGGGCCCTTCCTTTCTTTCTCAAAGTTCGACAGCTACCGTCTTGCAATGGCGTGTTTCTCTCTTGTTGGAGTTCTCCTTGTGCTGACGTTTTCGTCACTTTCCGCTGGTGTGGAAATAGAAGCGGAAACTGCGCGACAACGAACTTGGATCCTTGAAACAGACGACCACAACCGACCCAAACCTGTCCTCAGTACACGAGAGCAGTCTACCGTCCCTAAGCACCTTCGGTGGACGATATTGTACCTCTGCCTCCTGTTCGGCCTTCACGCGTTTGCTGGGGCGCTTGTGAGCGGCTCTCTCCTGGCGCTGTGGTTCCACCAAAAATATCACCTTGACGTTGGAACGTTGGGACCCATACTCGGTGCTGCACAGATTTTGGCTGGGTTCAGTTCCCTCTTGGCACCTCATGCTGCGGCGAGGATTGGTCTCATTCGAACACGTATGTTGCGCAACCGACCTCTGTTTCCGAGGTGTCATTACTGAGCAGTCTTTGTCTGGCTGATGAAGTCGCCTTCACGGACCTTCCTTCGAGTGTCCTAGTCGGACTGTTGCCTTCAACGGTGCCGAGCCTCTTCGGCACCACGGCGTTTCTCTTCGTCCGCTCGTCAATATCCGAAATGGTACCGATGTTCCCGCAACTATTGTCAATCTCGAAGCTCACTTTTTAATTTTGCTCACTTTGCAGGACGACGCACCCAGGGCTGCATACATAACTACAATAGTTCCGCCTCAATCGCGCACGGCTATATTTGGTATCGTCAGCACAGCTCGATCGGTGTCACGAGCGATCGCCCCTAGTGTCACTGGATACCTGAGCGAGCGCGGAATGTTTGATGCCGCGTTTTGGTTGTGTGGAGGTCTCGGCGTCCTGTACAGTGAGTATTGCTATTGCTATTTAATGGCGTCAGAAGCATCTAGCGACCTTTGTATTTCTTGTATCGTTTTACTTCAGATCTTCTTCTCCTTCTTTCGTTTGGATCTGTGAAGTCTCGTCACGCCGCATATTCGGAGGAGACCGGTCACACGGATTCCTCCCCCACAAATCAGACTCCGAAGGTACGATTTTCCGATGGCGATGGAGAAAAGGGTGCCGAGCGTCGCGGACCGCATCACGGAAACTCGAGTGCTCAACTGTCTCGCGAGGAAACCTCCGTATTGCTGGATGACCTGGAGGCATAACGAATACTGTAATTCGAAATCCGCCGTTGTAAATACGTCCGGTGGTTTTGTCGAGCAATGGGAGAGCTGGTATTGGTAAATAGTAATCACAGCATGATTCGGAAATAATTCTCCTCATCGAATAGTCGTAAGAAATGTAGTTTCGCTGTATAATTTGAACAGTTTCCAAAGTTTTACAGCTCCGATGCCAAAATTTTGCCAGAGAAAAAAAGCGGCACTGAGGGTGTGGGGATAACTTTTGGCAATCCTTTCTCTGATTCATCGTACAAAGCGGCTCAGTATGGCAAAGCTATCCCGCCCAAGTTCTGAGCATCGAAAGAATCTGTCTCGTTTTCCATCCTCGCCTATCGGATTGAAGCCACGATGTCGCTCGCACACCTATTCATGCGAGAGACGAAGCTGGAGCCCGAGAACATGTCACACTTTGTCTACCTCGGTCCACTCGTTCTGACGGTCATCGGGGACTTGGCTGCAATTGGACTGTACGCTCTTGCTTACGGGTGAGGAAGAACTGACGTGGAGCTGTCCAACTTCAATCGTCGACCACCTTCACCGTTGAAAGGGCGAGACTGCCTTTTGTTCGTCACCCACTTCACCTGGTTATGTTCATGTTCTTTTTCTGGAATCTGATTGGGGCTGGCTTCTTCACTGCCCACCACTGGATCACTCCGGACACTATCGCGTGCAAGTGGGCTCTCAACCATGCGGTTTCTAATTCGAGTTGGCAGACTTATAATATTCCTCCTAGTGTAACAATCGTCGGTACTGTCGCATCGTTTGGCGGCGAATACGCGTCCACCGTTGTCGTTGGATTCCTCCTCTTTTTGTCTCTGGTTCTGAACATGCCCCCTCCATCTGGATCATGGGAAACAATCCTGCTTACCTTCCCTCTTGGGGTGGCTATTGCAATTGGATTCTCCGCTGTTGGCGTGTAAGTTGCTGAACTCCCGATCAAGTGGCAGGGCTCCACCAATAGTCACTCTGGGCTCAATTTTTCGCCCGCGACCACGTTTTAGGGATACTCATCAGCTTCCTGGAGCCGGATGTTGGTTTGCAGACACGTCTGGATCGCATGCCAAAATTGTGACCGGCGGGATCCTCTTGGCATTGGGTCTTGACGCTCTTCTGGTCCTTGGTGTATTCTTCAACATGCTTGCACGATACAAAACGAAAGTAGACGTCTCGACACTGCGGGTGGCGAACTTGGGAGTGATGAGTGACGCCAGACGATCTGTGAAACGGGATTCGGAAATCCTCACCACTCGAATGCTGATAGTACGTTTGTACGTGATATTTTCTTTCGCTTGCAACCTAAAATTCTCGGTGACTATAGTACCCTGTGATTATGATGCTATCTGGGGGCTGGTCCAGCGTTGCCGCAATGGTCGTAATCACTCCACTTCTTATCGTTGGTGGTGAGTTTATACTGCCGAATGGTACTGCCCAGTTGCATTCGCTAACATGGAATTTAATTCGTAGAAATCCTTCTCACTCTGAGTGGATTCTTCAACGCCATGACATTCTTCTTTATCGACACAACCTCGCGTAAAATTGCCCGTGGGCTACTTGAGCAACTGGACTCTATTTCCAAGCAAACGGAATATGTTGACGATTTGCCCAGGCTGGAGAAGGGCAAAGACTTTGCGTCCTCTCACTCACCTGTTCCCTCGATCCATTCAGTCCAGATTTCGCAGCAATCGTTTCCAGTTTCACGACGCTCATTTGAGGACTCTCACCACGCCATTGTGCCATCACGCCACATGGCCCCTGTGAGGCCTTCGTGGGCGCTTAGCGTAGCGAGAGGGATCCGACCTATTCTCGGATGGATTGCTGGCAGTTCTTGAGAAAATCTGTGACAACTTTTGTCATTTATTCCTTTGCTTTTGTATTAGGTTTCTCTCTTCGTACTACATATCAATATCATATCCAAATGTTCAGGTTGTTGCTGGTCGCAAGATCAGACTCTTTTAGCAACATCACAGCGACAGTCGAACTAGAAGGCGGCCAAAAGAAGAGAAAAGACCACGATTGACTTATACTAAATTGCGATGATGCCATAACCACACGAAAACGTGAGAGATTGGACGAAAAGATATTTTCGAAGATTCGCCTAAAACATTAGTAAAGTTTTATATATGAATATTATTTTGAATATCTCAGCAAGGACGCGCTAATAGTCCAACGGTAGGATATTTGCCTTCCAAGCAAAAGGTTCGGGTTCGATTCCCGATTGGCGCAACTTTCTTTTTCCATTATGCATATCGTTTTTGAACTATGTCATGCGAAATTGAAGCTGCCATATCATTTCTACCTGGTCTAGTTCCATAGTGAGCAGTGATCAAAAGGTGTTTTGTCCTGCACACCTGTTGTATTCTTACTGGTTTGCATCTGAACAAGTCAATATAGTTTTTGCCATTTAGTGCATTGTTTCAAGTCTTACAGACAGTGAGTGAGCTGTAAGGGTGTTGTCATACATCAATGGTATGCAAGATGATGATCAGTCTGCCAAATATTGCACCTTTGCAGATGGTGCAACATGGCAAATTGGCAATGATTGCAAGAGATTGCAGTACTCTATTACAGTACTCTATTACATAGCCTGCCCCTCCAGCATCAGCTTGTCTATGTTTATGGCTCACCAGCATGGGCAACATGCCTTTGGAGTTTCATGGTGATCATGCCTTTACTCCTGTCATAGTACTTGTTACAAAAAATTTCCTGTCTCCGTTGACATTTTGTGGTGGTTGCCAGTCAATGCAGCATTATGATGTCAACATTAGCACATTGATGAGCAATCATGAGGAGGACAGTATTGCGCTCCTGAGAATACGCAGTATCAAACCCACTCTCCCCTGTGCCAGTGGCATGACTGGTGTGCGACATGTCCAAACACCATACATGCAAGTTAACCATGTAACCACTGGTCATGCTACAAAAAAGAAAAGTATGACCCTGATGTATCATCATTCTCTTTAACTGGTCTATCTCCCATTGTATATGACATCACTGATGTCTGCACAAGATGAAGACGGACGCGCTGTGTATTGAGCAGCAAGAACGACGTCAAGTTGTTTTCTTCTATTCTCAACACCAAAATAGTGCATTTGACGAGCGTGTCAACAAGCGATGAAGCGTGCAACGAACTGCGTTTCGTGTTTTCGGATGGTTGAGCTTTGCCCTGCCCTTGCACCACACAACAAACGTGGCACGATGGAACCACAGCACACACCACTGCCCATGATGGTTTCGACATCGACGGACACGCGCGCACCCGATGGCAACCGCACATCGCACGCAGACTCTCCCGCAGCGTCGGATCCCTCTGCGCACTCCGAATCAACTCGGGAATCCACAAAGTCCATACCACACACTCCCCACGCTCCAAACGCAGAAGAGACGCAGTATCTCGATCTTGTGCGTCTCGTTCTCTCCCAGGGCGAGACCCGCGCAGACCGCACGGGCGTCGGTACGCTGTCCATCTTCGCTCCACCGTCCCTCAGGTTTCGTCTCGCAGGGAACCGATTCCCTCTCCTAACATCCAAGCGCGTCTTTTTCCGTGGTGTGGCTGAAGAACTCTTCTGGTTTCTCCGCGGAAGCACGGACGCCGCTCTGCTGAGCGCACGGGGAGTGCGGATCTGGGACGCAAACGGGTCACGTGCGTTCTTGGACGGAAGAGGTCTGAAACATTACAGGGACGGAGAGCTGGGGCCCGTGTATGGGTTCCAGTGGAGGCATTTCGGTGCAGAGTATATCGGGCCGGATGCGGATTATACGGGGAAGGGCGTGGATCAGTTGAGGCAGGTGGTGGATGCTGTGACGAGGAGGCCCACGGATAGGAGAATTATCATGAGCGCATGGAATCCTGCAGGTGCGTTCCAGTGGAGCTCGGTCGATTTGTGCCGGTGTGGGGGGGGGGGGGGGGTCGATGTTGGGGTGTTTGCAATTGATCCGCCTATGGAGTGTTCAAAAGGAGTGTAAGGTGGAGTTGGTCCTGGAACTGTTGCGAACGGGACTGCGCGCTGGGGTGGAGATTGGGAGGGACATATCGTCGGGACTTTGAGACGATGCCTAAAAGAGCATGACTCACCTTCCCACCCACCACACCAGACCTCCCCAAAATGGCCCTGCCCCCTTGCCACATGTTCTGCCAATTCCATGTTTCCACACCCTCTTCCACCTCCCCCATCCCTGCCCTCTCCTGCCTCCTCTACCAACGCTCCGCCGACCTCGGTCTCGGAATCCCATTCAACATCGCCTCATACGCCCTCCTCGTGCGCATCGTCGCCCACGCCACGGGGCTCCTTCCGGGGGAGCTGGTCGTGCAATTGGGCGACGCGCACGTGTACGCCAACCATGTCGACGCCCTGGGTGTGCAGGTCGGAAGGTCGCCCAAGGAGTTCCCCACGTTGGAGATTAAGAGGACGGCGAGGGTGTACAAGCAGCCTGGGGAGGTGACGGAACGGGATGTGGATGAGATGCTGAGGGAGGTCGAGGCGGTCGCGTGGGAGGATTTGGAAGTCAAGGGGTATGAGCCGGACAAGGGCGTGAAGATGGACATGGCCGTGTAGGGTGGATGTTGCGTTTCCATCACTCCTTCGCCACCTTGCTCTGGTCGTCATTAGCCTTTACGCCATTTATACAGTATCGGTGACATAAATTTTACATTATCCCATATACTCCCGTCCACATCACTTCGACTTACGCAACAACCGCTCCAGCACCTTCACCACCTCCATCTCCGCCTCGTCCGTAGCTGCTACCACCGCCGTGTGCTCAGACGCAGACGGCCCAGTCTCGAACTGCGCCGTGCTCGCCAGGACGCACGCGAAGTCGGCGTGGCGGTTGGAGCGGTCTTCGAGGTCTGCGCCGCACTGGGGTAGCATCGTCATAGACAGGGAGGGGTGTGTCGTGGCGACCAGAGGTTACCGAGGTTAGTGCATGATGACTCCGGCAACCACACACCGGCACCAGCCCAAAAACAACCACACCCACATTATAGCAAAAATACGCTCCACACCGACACGAACTATGATCGCACCCGTCCGTCTTCTCGACCGCCATACGGCACTTGGGGCACCGCGTCCAGTTCTCGACAAGACTCTTAGTCGCCCACTTCGTGCTTGCTATTGCATGTGCATTTGCCCCAGAACCATGTTTGCGGCGTTTGGAGGCAGATCGCGCACCCAGGACGGCGGAGATGTGGGATGGGTCCAGCGCGGGTTCGAGCGAGGCGAGGTCGAGGGCGCCGGAGAGAAGGTGCGAGGTGAGAGTGGGGAGCAAGGTGGAGGAGCCGCCTGGTGGAGCAAGAGGGTTGTGATGCGGTCGATGGTGGCGCGGCTGTATGCTTGTGTGCGGTTGGGGTTGTGAGCACGGCGAAAGAGGAACGAAGGATTGGAACACAAGTCGACAACAACGTACAGGGCCGCGCCAGCTCTTTCCGCACCGCGCGCAGAAATCTGCCCAGGCAAACAAACCCGTGTAATTTTGTCAGTCACCCTTCGCCGCATAAATCACACAGCACAACCGCGCGGGAACTTACTAAACCCGCAATGATCGCATCGTGCCATCCGTATCCCCGCCCTTCGTGCCTGTTCCTCCTCCATCTGTACCTGCGCCACTTTCTCCTTCTCCTTCCCCCCTCACCCCAGCACCACCCACCGGAGCCGCACCAACCCCCACCACGGACGGGGACACCACAGCGGGTTGGCGCGCAATTCGGACCGGTGCAGGGTGGTGAGGCGCTCCCATTCGGCGAATTGGGGGGGGGGCGGGTGAGGATGGAACGGATTTGGGAGCGGGGGAACCGGCCTCGGCGGGAGACATGGGGTTGGTCCGAAGTGGCGGGGGGAGTGCCCTGTCCCGTTGAGAAGAAAAAGGTGGGTGCCCAGGCGTCACGAGGCTCGCGTATTCGTTCGTCTCAGATGTCGCTATCTTCGCACACTCCGCGTTGAAGCACATCCCCACCGCGAGCGGGACGCTAGTGTCGAGACCCGCCGCGAAGTACCCCCGCGCGCAAGGCTGGCAGAATACGTGGCGGCAGGGGTCGAAGCAGACGCACGTTGAACCGCGGTGGTCCTGCATTGTTGGTGAGCAGATGACGGGACGGCGGACCAGTCAATGGCGATTGGGAGCACACGAGGGATTGTTCTTTCGAAAACAAGGGAACGGGATACTCACCTCCATGCACACCTCGCACAAGAACAATCGCTCGTCGAACTCAACCTGTGCCATTCGGCGGTCGTGCATGACCAGCACAGCGACTGTAGAACTCGGATCAGTGCACTTGAGCTCGAGGTACGCAGTGTCGTTGGTTGTGGAGGTTTGGAGGTTGACGGTGAAGGTGCACAGACACTGGAAACACCAAACGATCGAGTCCACAGACTAACCGATGTACGCCCTTCATCGTCCCACAACGATCTCATCGCGTTCTCTACCCTTATCCTTCCCTCGTTGTCTACCCATGGGGCTTCCACCGAAAACTCCACACACTCATTCGAGGGGTACGCCAATCCGAGCCGGAACGCGAGCTTCGCCGGCGGAAGTCTCGTAAGTGCGCACGACTCGCTCGGCGCGCCTTCGTGGACGGACCGCGCGGTGACGTTAAGCGGTTACATGGGCATTGATTTTGCTCGGACGATCATCAAAAATGTCTACATCGCAGACATCAAACGGTTTCCACGCTGGCTCGCGTACACTACTTTCTCCTTAGCTGGTGTCGCCACGAGCGGAACAGACTTGTACCCGTCGGTGAGCATAGTGCTTCACCGCTTTTGTGCCGCCGCGTTTGGCTTGTGGGACATGACACTGGGGCGACTTTAGGCTCAATGATTGGGATGTATGCGGACGCGGATGACCCCACCGATGGGGACCATCAAAGCGTCGGTGGTGGATCGGATTCATCTTCCGATGATTCTGAAGGCTCCCCAGATGAAATATCGACGGACGAGGAGGAGAAAGAGTTAGAAGAAGAGGCGGTTGATCTCAATGTGGAATGCGCTGAAATGTCAACATCGGATCGCATCGCCATGATCATGCAGTCAAGACTTTCGCCGATTGCCGAAGGCAAAGTCCAATGGCCAGAGTCTTCAAAGAAAACAAAGAACGTGTTGGCCCCGTTGGTGACACTGGAAGACGAAGACGAGGATCATTCCTCGGGTGAAGATTCGGACGATCGCGCTGGAAGCACCCCCACATTGTTTGGTTGGGAGGACGAGGAGGAAGACGACGACGGAGATGAAGGCGACATGGATGATGATGGGTTCGACGAATTCTGATGAATCATGACGCCAAATCACCATTGTAGGCGCAAAAGAACTTGCAGTCTTACTCGTTCAGAATCGAAATCAATAAGGAGATCGGTATTGAAACGTAGTTTACTCACATGTTTACATAAACGGAAGTGTGTATTATTGATTCTTTGGGCAATTATACAATTGTGGAAATATCAAAATGATTTATGGAATGTTCGACATGTATTTGGAAATCGTTGCCTCGGTGGTGTACTGTCAGTAACGTGTAGCTAGATTAAAAACGTGTAATGACATCCCGGTAAACGGCACAGCGTTGACACTCTGCTTGTCTTTATCTAGAGTCTTGGATTTCAAGAGATGGTGGGTCACGAGTCGAAACTGGAACAGCAGGAATCAAGCAACCTGTAATTGACCATGGAGTAGTAGAAATGAAAGGACTTGCATTTTGAGATCAATAGCGGACCAGCGCTGGACACTTGATTGTCTCCCTCAGCCTGATGGGGTGCAATATATTTGGTGGATATATATGTTCGGTCAAATGGATACATACCGCCCTGACTTTTCTCGGGTGACCGGTTCTGCGTCTTGCTGAATTCCATCTACCAAGCATGCTGAAGACTCTGGGAACGCGCCTGATCAACCAATCCACCGTGAGCTTGAGCTTCGGCCGCAGCGATGCCTCTTCTTTCCTGTTGTTTGAGTCGATCAGCACCCTCACACGTTTTGAACTCGCTTTACTCAGGGAAAAGGCCGCGTTTGTCTGGTCACCGGCAGCGCCAGCCATGGATTGGGACGAGCCGGAATCTTGGGGTTCGCGAAGGTACCGCGTCAACGGATCTAGATTGGCCGACATGTACCACTTTCTGACCATTGGTATGTTTTCAGGAAGGAGGGTTGGTCGCAGTTAGTGACATCCCGAAGAGGGAGAAGGAGGGGCAAGGTGTGCTATCAACAAGCGTTGTGCCCGACACCAGAGACACTCAGACGCATTTCCCTTTCTTCTCACAGAGCTCGTCGCAGAAGTGGAGAAGATGGGCGGCAAGGCCATTTGGGTTCCCCTGTAAGAACGTTCGTGGATAGTGATGAAGTTTTCACCACCGCCCACCAACCTCCGCCGGTGTCCTGATTTCGTCACAGGGATGTAACCAAGGAAGAAATGTGGAAATCGGCAGTGTCCGAGTGAGTCCACATTCTTGGAACTCGAGACTCGGTTTGCAATGAAGCTCGTCATTCATGTCCACCCGCTTTACAGGATCGAATCCAAACTGTACGTTCGCCTCCACCAAAACCCCCTTCCACCCAGCTCTCACATTCGACCCTCCTCCCCACCAGCGGCGTTCTCGACGTCCTCGTGAATAACGCCGGTCTCCTGACCAAACACGACAATTACACCGTTGATCCGGACGAGCTCTCGCTGGACGAGTTCCACAAGGTGACGTCGATAATGATTGATGGCGTGTATTTGGGGCATAAGGTATGACAGGTGCGAGGGTTTTGAGCTGGAAAGGTTCGACTCAAAGTGTTCTTTTCGTCATTATTGTTTGTGTTTGATCACAACACCGAAATATTCCGTGGACTGGCTAGTACGGTGGGTTTCCTGTCTATCTCAACACACCGTAACAGAGAGCGCACACTGTTTGGTTTCAGCCGGAATGTCCATGAAGAAGAACCCCGCCACGGTTTGTTTCCTCTCGACTTGATCACCCACGCACATAATTTCTCCGCCTCGCCCAAAATAACACCTGTTCCATACCCCCTCCCCCCTTCCCACCTCTCCACCAGGAATACTCCTCCATCATCAACGTCTCCTCCCAACTCGGTCGCACGGGCGCCATCGGACACATCGCGTACGGGACGTCAAAGTGGGCCGTGAGGGGTATGACAAAGTTCATGGCGGCGTCGTTCCCGACCGCGGGTGTGAGAGTAAGAGTAAATTCAATTCGTGAGTAGGGTTAGACTGCGGGAGTTGGCTTGGCATGATATTGATTGGTCTCGTACACTTCGATTGATCTACGAATATTTATTTTGGTTTTGGTGGGATTACTGTTGAAGATCCTGGTAGGTAATGGACTGTGCGTCACCGTTCTCACCACTCACAAGCCGAAATCATCCCACCACGCTCCACACATCTAAAAACTTTACCCCACTTCCATTCGCGGCTCCCCCAAAAGGCGTTATTGGCACCGAACTTACTCGCGGCGCAGGCCTCGTCGACCACAACTCCGACGCCAGCGTCAGCGAGCCCGCAAAGGCCATGGAGAGCATGATCTACCTGAAGCGGTTCGGCAATGTGTCCGAGGTGGCGAACCTGATGGTTTTCTTGGCGAGCAATGAGAGTAGCTTCTCGACGGCGAGCGAGTTCTTGATTGATGGGGGGTGGATGTGAAGGGGTGGATGGGTGCGAGCGGAGGTGGTAGCGGATGGTGGGGAAGAAGGCGAACTGCCCGGAAAAAGTCGGTGAAAAATAATTGCTTACGAACTTGGTCATGGACGTGGTGTCGGATAGCTAACGCGAACCAGTATAAAATGGTGACGTGTTCGGAAGTATGATGTCTCGTTAACGCCTAACGCGTCGTTATTCAATATTTATCCATCAACCACACCTAGCTGTCCAACGCTTACTAGAACCAAGCGCCCACCCCTTTGAGACGTCCAGTTACTAATATGTGCTAAGTTGATTGGGGTCCTGATGGCAGATGACCGCGTGGTTGGTTACAGCTGCTCCATGGGTTTCCCTTCCCACTCACCATGTTGATGAAACATATTTAAACGATTGTAGTGGAGTGCGTTGTGCCGATGGACGTTTGAACGATGATTAGCTTTGTGTCGGCGTCCGGCGAAAAGTGATTACGGCGAAAAGTGATTAGCGGTCCTAGAAAACGAGATCATGGGTCTCGATGGACGGAGGGGGATGTTTGAGAGAGGTTAATAGTGGCGATGATGGCAACATCAAAAAACAGACACAACTACCCCAAAAGAGGCATAGCTCATGGTTGGGTTCGGTCCGACTGGACCATAAATCGAGTGGAGTTGACTCGCAGTTACACGGAAGTTGGACTCGAGTCTCGACCGAGACCAGGTCGAGTCAAATTAGGCCACGCGTCAAAATATAAGGGATTAAGAGGAGTCAATCTGACGTGCAGATACTTCAGCCGAGCTGGACAGTAACGCTCTCATCCCACACAACGGGCGAAAAATTATCAACAAATCTGGGGCCGCATGATCACAAGCCCTTTTGATTTAATCAGAAGGTTAAGTTTATCCTCGCTGATTATACTTTTCTTTCACAATATATCCTTTACACTTTGTCTGAAATGCTTTCATTACAACGTTTTTCGTGGCACTCAATTCACCATAAAGCAAAACGAACCCGTCATTCTTCGCTCCCTTCTCAGGATGCTTTCCCAAGTCAATACATCGTCATAGATACAGTGACCGAATGACTACTACTATAATATTTGTAGTGACTTCGAAACAGCTGGGTGATTAGTGACTCGTCATCATCTCGATGACAGAGTTTCATTCATTGGTTCCATGCGACAACGAGCCCAAGTAAGCGGGACAGACCGCTATCTCGCCAGATTTTATTTGCAAGGCTTTTGACATGTAGCGGCGTCCTGTTCGAAACTCGTAGCATCACCGGAGTGGCGCATCTGTGCTGTTTTGCAATGAATCTGGCCTCCAGACACCGATGCGGCAGAATTTGTTATTGGAGCTTTTAGACCCTTCAGCGGCGACTTGGTTGCTTGAGCTCACGGAGGAATAAAAACCATTATAAAGGTCCGAGTTTGAGAACTCGAAGCCACTTCAGTATCGATTACAGGTCCACTGGAAGCTTGGCTACCTTGCTACTGCGCTTCTGAAAACCTCTCGCTTGCAAAAGCATCACATATAGTATTCAGGGAGTTGCGCTTTGTGTATCTCCGCGACCAAATGAAACAGCTCAATGACTTGGAGCATTTGCGCCTACAGCTATTGACCGGGCCCCTTTTGATGTTGTTCAGTGTTTTTAGTTGCACGTTCGCCATAGAGATTCTGCCGTCTACGGTATGTTCTACTCGTGTCTTTGAACGCAGTAGTCATTTCCCGCCCGCGGCAGGTATGCCTGGACCATGGCGGCAGTGGGCGCCTCAAGCGCCCTGGGTGATACCCGAGTTGCAATGCCCACAGGGGAACCGACATCGACCCCCAGTATTCTACGTCGACTAGGAGCCAGTTTAGTCACAGCTTCTGCACGGAATCGAATGCAGCGCATATAAGCAGTTAATAAAAGCCAGGTTCTCGGCGTGGTTGGCAGAGTGAGATGATCCATCTCGCTTCCAATTTAGATGTGCGCGGTTGGGTTTGTCTTTGCCGGCGCCTCGCGCACCGCGTCCCACCAGACCTTGAGGCAGACTGGAATGTGTTGCACTGAGCATGAGCGCTTAGTCACACAATCCACCAAGTCTGGTCCCAATACTCATCACGTGACGTCGACCACCCTCACTTCTTGTGCCGTTTCGCTCCACAACATTCTCCACCCACGCTCCTATCTGCTCAACGGACATTTTGATCAACAGAAATAGGACTATCGCGGCGTGTTTGATAAGAAATAGGACTTTGGACTCCCTTCCTGGCCGCCCTACCTGCGTCCCTCATTGAGTTTTGTGGCCCCTTTGGCACAAGATATGCCCCGCCCCACTTTGTAATTTGCTGCTCTGACCTCTATAAGTCGTCACTTCCGGTCCTACGCTGCCCAATCTGTTAACTGCGAAAGATGGGTTGTGGGGGTGCTGGAAGAGTTCGGAGTGTGCTTGTGGAGGTGTGCCTTACCGGGGGGGGATTCCAGCCGACCTCACAGAGAGAGACAGAGAGAGATGCGAGATGATCGAGGGTGGAGCGAGGACCGAATGGGTGTCGCGGGAGAGATCCAAAGGACTGGAGAGAGACGCCGCAAGATACTAGCTCAGTGGAGAAGCGTAGTGCACTCAGATGTACCAGAGGAGCGTGCAATAGAGCTCATGACGGGGAGTTGAGGCCAATTCTCATATCTCATGACCACTGCGTTACAAGCTTCACTTGAATAGGCGCGAATCACACGCAAACTTAATAGGAAGGCAGACTAGGCTGCGACAGAGGAAAGTGCACGAAACACCACAAATCTCGATGAGGAAGGCAGATTGGGCTGCCACAGGGGAAGGCGAACAAGCACCACAGATCTGGAAGAAGTTCACCATATTGCGCGATCGTCCGTTAAGAGACATTCCAAACTAAGAGGATCGTTTCACCCCAGTAGCGAATAAAATCTTGAATGAATGGCGTTGAGTAATGGATGTGTGGTTCAATTTGGGATTGTTGTGACGGCCGACGAGTCGACGTGTGAAGACTGTTGCTTGTCGATGTACGCTGTGGGGGAGGGAATATAAAAAGGAAAAGGGATGACTGTATGCCTGAATAAATTCAAGAAAAAGAAAAATAAGGAAGGAGCAAAAAATGTCTTTACCACACTTGGTGCCTGTGCAGGGTGCACTCCGCAGCCCAGACTTTCTCCTGACAGGTCCATGGACCAACAACTGTATTATTGCAGGTTCTCACACCATATGCGGGGAAATCCACCCCAGTTGTTGTGGATTCCTGTCAATCCCATCCGTGTAGATTTTGTTGAAACCCGGCAGCGGGGCGTACATTCGCTCACATCAAGGTTTTGGGCCGACTTTCAGTCAGGTAAGGTGGTCATATAGCCAGCTACACCACAGCAAAGCACAGCTGCCGGAAAACATCGCGATGCAACTTCAGCTGGCCTATTCTGTCCAACACACCACTTATGTAGCAGCCGCAGGTTTGGGCTTACAACAGACTCTATTCACTCTTCCCGGCTCCCGCTCGTTCATCAGTAAACAAGATATGCGAGCACACAATACTGACCGGGCAAACCATTTTGGACCAAAGATCTTAAGCTTGAAGTGGTGGATCTGGTTGCGCGAGCCACCCGAATCTTGAGTTTCCTCAACATTGACTCACGAGTGCAGATGCGGCGGATATGTGGTCTCAGCAATGCCACTCATATAGATTTCGTCGGTGTAAATAACAATATGTGAGCTTTCTGCTTTGCAAGTGGCGAGATCCGGCAAGGCACGTTGGGCCGATCCCCCGTGACTCGGCAGCAGTCCTGTGCCTTCACAGTGTCGGCCTTCTTCTCCTTGCGTCAAAAACAATCGGGAAAACCCCAATCCCGTCTACAGTGTCATGGCGCTGGTGCTGGCGTGTGAAGCCGTGGAATAGGGGTTGTACCGGGGCTGCAAGGGTGACGACAAGCGATCATCAGCCGTCGAACCATAGCTGTGGCAGGGGGCAGTTGCAGATTTCACGAATGTGCGAGCGCTTATCAAAACACAAACAGTGCTGAGTCGCATGGTGCCCCTGAGAGGGGGGAGGTGCCGATGACGTATTTTGCAACAGAAATGTATTTTCATGTTCATGGTACGGTACACCGGACTGTGTATATCATGACTCTATATAAGGTGTGGTGTGCGGTACCATCGTCCCCACTGACTTTGATGGTACGGTAAGCCGAAGCGTGGTAGGGTACACCGCCAGGCGCTTTGTCCTAAATGAGATTTCCACGAGCCGACTGACAGAATTTGTCCTCGAAACTTTCTCACCTCGGAATCCAAGGACAGGACCATTTCATCAGTTCCAAATCTACTTCTTTCCCTGGGCGAGACGTTGAAAACGTCCCGAAGACGTCGCCAAGAACCAACAATCCCATCAACCGAGCTCACCCCGCTCACGAGGGGAAGCCACAGGGCTCCAGGAGTGAGTGTGCTGAACAGTGAGGTGAAAGAACAGCTCCGTTCGAGGAAGTGCGGGTGGTATTGGGATGTGGCGCGAGGATGTTGGCAATCGAAACATACATGCCCGATGGAGCCGGCTCAACCGTTCCTAGCCTATACTCGAGCGATTTTGTGACGCCGATTGGTTCTGAGTGATCGGAACAAACGGGTTATCGGATCTTTTGTCGCTACAAATATTATAGTAGTAGTCACTCCGTCACTGTATCTATGACGATGGTCAGTCGTTTGAGTCGTTTGCTTATGTAAGACAAGCAGTCGTTGGCGAACATGGCGGCACAGCCTCAATTCGGTCGATTTGCAGTCGTGGCGAGGCGATGACGAAGGCACACAGGCCCAGAATTAAGAGGTTTGGGCGAGCGATGAGCAGCAAGCGGGCTTCCAGTTTGATAAGACGAAAATGCAGCCGAATTGGTCTGGTCAATCGGAGAGCGATGCCGGAGGTAAGCGGGCCTCAAAGGTCCAATTATAGACAGATCCGTAAAAGGGTCCGTCGTGAGAGAGCAAGAGTCAATCGTAGCGAAGGCGATTCGATCAGGTGATCGGCGGGTAGACGAAGGGCGATGGCGATGGCGGTGGCGCAAAAAGACACCTCGCCCACATGCGCCACATGAGGCACAGGGGCAGTCAACGCCACATCCCTAAAGTCCCCCTTTCAACCACAGTTCTCCAGGGATACGTATCGGCACCGGAAGGCGTGCGAAAAAGCGACAGCACGTGACTGTATGTTCTCATCGCGATGGCCTGTCACGTATCCTCCCGTTGTTGCAGCCCCACTCTTTCGCCCGCGATCTTCTGAGGCGTCCTGTGGAACGGTTCGAAAAAGGCGCCGCCCTGTGACGTGCGAGAGTGTCCTCACCTTCATTTCACTTCTCCTCTCCACGCACTGCACGCGTCGCCGATGACGCCATCGATACTCGCGCACGGGCTCGCCGTCATCCTCATCCTCGCATCCGTTGCATCCTCCGCGGATGCGCAGTACACCTCCAGCGCGAACACGGACATCGACAGTGGAGTCAGCAGCGGGTACTCTTATGCAGCCTTCAGCCTGGCAGACTGCCAGGCAGGTGCGTTGATTTCCGGGCGCGCGAAGTTCGTCGTGTTCCAAACTGACGGCGGCTATGGTTTGTGCCCCGCCTCGCCCACGGCGACTCCTAGTGTGCAACATCGCCGGCAGATCGTGTGCAGGGTTCACTCAAGCCTCCGACTCCGCGCGCTGCTACTGGAAAATATCCAGTAACAATCCGATTGTTGCCAACGGACTCACCGCGTGGGTAAAGCAGGGCGACGTCCCTCCTCCCCCGCTTGCGACCTACGCGTGGACATCGCAGGCGAACCAGGCTTACGATGGATACTCGATCTTGAGTGAGATTTGTGACGCTGAATAAGCGACTTGGCTGATGAACAATCTAAGTTAAATCTAACTGCGATGATGATTGTGATTGCTGGGGTTCAGGGTGGGACGGTTCAAGCGTGGCGTTCTGCCAGTCCATGTGTACATACTTCTCCGCGTGTGTGGGATACACCTTCACGACATCCACGGGAACGTGTGTTCCCAGGGTATATGTCTCCGTTGGATATTCTCCGCGCTGACTTATCGGCACAAAACTGACCATCCAAATGTGTCCCTTATAGACCGCACTGCAGGGCGGAACCACCGACACCGGAAGCGTGGCTTACGTAAGGGGTAATCTCGTAGCTCAGGGTGAGTCTCTCTCGAAGTACCTCATCGCCGTCCATTAACCTCACATTTCCTTTTTCACGACCTGGACAGCTCCCCCACCCCCAGCTCCTCCAGCGCCTCCCTCTCCCCCACCTCCAACACAACCCCCGCCCGCCACAGCCGTCGCGTACGGCGGGACTTGTAGCTCGGGAACGACGTGCGTTGGGTCGTTGTCGTGCGTTGCGAGTGAGTCATCTGCTTCCTGAACCTCTCACGGTGTGGTACTCACTTGGAATGACGGCAATCACGGACACTCGGAAAGATCTCTGCGGATGTCCCACCACGCAACAGCTATGCACCAACTCGGTATCAACGTGCTGTGACATATCAGCATCAGCACCGCCTCCTCCCACGGCCTCCGTCACCGTCCGGTACGCCACCATCGATGGCACGATGGTCGCGACATCTTCGATGGTTCCCATGACGATGTCGTTGGCCCCTGGCGCCGCTGGGAGTGTGCCTTGGGCGTCTATGACACAGGGACCCGCCAGTGCACCCGTGGGAAGCAGTGGTGGGAGTGGGAGCCAACCCGCGGACTCAACTCAAGTCGGGGGTGCGAGCGGCGTGAGCGGCGTCGGCGGGGGTCAAGGAGGAAGGTGAGCAAAAATACTTCCTTTTGTGCGCTCATTGGTGGGCGGTGGGTTGACCGTTGTTTCTACGTCATTCACCAGTGCACCCCCCTCTTCTGCTCCAAGCCTCCCACTCATCATCGGCGCTTCAGTCGGGGGCGTGGGCGCACTGGCAATCATTGGTGCCATTATGTTTGTCATGGTGTCACGCAAACGGAGTCGCGGAGACGCGCAGGAACTGAGGGATACGCCGTCACCTTCGACGAAAATAGGGGCATATAAAAGTGCATATTCTGAACCGCTCTCCACGCAACCACAGTCACAAGGACACGACCAGCTGTTTGCCGGTGGGAGAATCTCGAGCAGCGGGCGGGTATCGTCGCCGGGTATGCCGCTGACCTCACCGCCGAGTAGTGGGCAGAGGAGCTCGGCGTGGAGCCCGTCGTCGGGGTCAGCTACCGGATCCATAAACCCGCAGCCTCATGTAAGTAACCCTGACATCTCCTCTTCTCCGCCAGTGATCACCCAATCCCACCATTCGCACTGCACCTCCAGTGGTTCTTTATCCGAACAGCTGCCATCGCAGGCGTATCTCCCGACGCCGCCGAAGTACCATACACCGGCGCCCCCGTTATGGCGGTGTACGGGTATGAGGCTCAAGCGAGTGATGAATGTTGGTTGAGCGCAGGGGTGTGTGATGCGGGGTTGATGGTGGTGCTGATTGAGACACTCCCCTCCCCCGTATCCATTAGTGACGGTTCTCCCTGGCAATATCATTCAGATCGTATCGGTGTATTGCGATGGGTGGGGAACTGGCACGGTGAGTTCACAACTTTCCCTTTGCATGCTGCCTCGGCCTAAAATCACACTCTCCTGAAACGCAACCCATCCACACACCCATCCAATCCACCTCAAGAATACCAACACCAACACCTACGGCATCTTTCCCATCGACGTGCTCCCTCTCAGCGACATCGCACCCAACTCGGCGCCCGCCATTTCATTCAGTACTCAGACGCCACAATACGTGCCCCGAACAGTATCGCTCTCCAGCAAAGCGCACAATATGAGCTCTAACAGATATTTAGTAAGGACGTCGACGGCGACACCGTACGGGTCTGCTTCCGTGTCGTGGTCGGGGTCGACGTCAAGGGTGAGTCATTTTTGGTGGCTGACTCGTCGAAACCTGAATTCTGAATTACATGTCGAATGTTCTTCCCCCCAAACCCGTCTCCAACCAAATTTCACCTTTCGGCACAGGACTATCGCGACGTTCGTGGACCGTCCCCGGTGACTAAACCTCCCGAATCGCACACCGCATACCAAGTATCGAGTTCAACGCAGTTGAGATCCTCAGCACGCTCACTTGAATGAAAGGATTTCGATTCACTCGAGCTTGCTCTCGGATTCCGAATTGTCGGGGATTTGTCGAAATCGGGCGCGTGGAACTTATCGTTTCCAGCTTGCCATGTCCTGCTCACACGGTACTACGGCTTGGAGTCGGGTGCTCTTACGCACAAGTAGCTTATGTAATTCAATTCGTCACTTTGAGAACCGGGAATCTGTTGAATTGTCATACTTTCATAAAAACAGCTTGCTATCCACCGGCCTGACGGAATTCGCTGACAGTAAATAATGCTATATACAGAGCGCGTAGTCCAATTTTTCATTGCGTTTGTCACAGAAATGAATTATATCCAAAGCAAAGCTTTTTACGGTTGATCGCCCTGGCTGGTTTCGTTGACTTCCCTCTTCTGACTGCAACAATGACATCGAACAGCATCAAACGCGCGATTTACTCGGTGTGCCTTCGTGGATGGATCGCCGGATAATGACGCGAACTACGTTGGCCCGGGGGTAAAGGATCGTTCCGCGGAGAACTTCCCGCGACCACCTCCATGGCATCGAAACGCAGGGGATGGTCGAAGATGACTTTGCGACCGAAATTTGGTCCTGCACGGTCCTGTTCTCTCCATATCTCCGTCTGTCCTGACCTGAAAGCGCTTGGGTTGACGGTTGGTCCGAAAGCCCCGAAAACACCGCGAAATGAAGAACGAGGACCCTA
Organism: Gonapodya prolifera JEL478; assembly: GCA_001574975.1. NCBI lineage: Eukaryota > Fungi > Monoblepharomycota > Monoblepharidomycetes > Monoblepharidales > Gonapodyaceae > Gonapodya > Gonapodya prolifera. Next base: position 130,381 of record KQ965815.1, read on the forward strand.
AAGTAGCCCCATCGATTCTTATAACAGACGCGTGTCTGATTCAGCTCTGTTATCCGGGAAACGCCAAGGGCACCATGGTTGCGGAAGCTCCTCTCGAAATCATGTTGGTGGTCATGTGAATGCTCGCATGGAAGTGCTGAATTCACAAGCCATCTAGCAGTGAAAGATGCGAGCCAGGGTTTGAGAGCGTGAAAACCGCCTTCGAGGAGCAATTTAAAGCTGGGAAGCATTTCGGAGCAGGATTCGTTGTCTTCTGTAAGTACAATTTTGTTACGATTTCGCTCGCCACCCACGTTATCTTCTCTTTTCCATGCTCATTACAGACGAGAACAAGCCAGTAGTGCAACTATATGGAGGCTTCACCGCCCCCGCGAAGACTAAACCGTACACTTCCAAAAGTCTTCATGGAGCCCTCTCGGCTGGCAAACTTCCCGTTCGTCAACCAAAAGAGCTGGTACAAAGGAATTTGAAATGCCATTTTTTTGAACAAGAAGCGTTCTCCATCCTTCAAGCCATCAGCAACGGATGGATCTCCTTCGACCCGAACTTGTTCTATCCAGGTGAGTTCTGATAATCGATCGGCTTGTGCTCGAGGGTTTAAGTGCATACATACTTAGGCCGGCTCAACATCAGGTCTCTTGGGTGATATTCGGGGTGCGGAGCTGGTGGCGGCGGTTGTCAAGGCAATTGATGTAATTGAAGGATGTCGACATTCGTTGTAAAGGCATTAACATGGGAGTTGGATTTCCAAGAAACGTCTGAAGCAATTAAAAGAAGACTCGCTGTGACGCCCAACTGTTGAAAAGGCCTGGTCGAGAAAAGTTTGCGTGCCTTGTTGGTGAAGGTCGGCGAAATTGTACCACACTTTTGCCGGGTAAACACATTTCACATTTCTCTCTTCACCTGCTCAATGCGATTCGTCCACAAACTACGCTCCTCGACATGCTCCCGCGGTGGTCTCTTTACCTCTGAAGTCTCAATCGTCGGACCGCGCCCCAGCGTCTACAACTCTGTGCGGGACCGTTTCAACGTGTCACGACGTTCCATCGCCGACTCTCGCCTTGCATACGTCGTTCCCGGACGCGGAGGAGACGGCGCCGTCTCATTCGACCGATTCAGTCGAACACCCGACGGAGGCTCCGGCGGGACGGGGGGCGCAGTGTGGGTCGTGGCGAGCGAGGACGTGAAGGACCTGAGCGGGATTGCCCGGCGAGTCGTCGCGAAGGACGGCGAGCATGGGCGCGGGAAGAACCAGGACGGCGCCAAAGGGGAGGATGCTATCTTGAGAGTGCCGGTTGGCACGAGAATCAAGGAGGTGGGGTTGAGTCCCGGAGAACAACTTGCCGCGGAAAGGGAAGAGTTTGACCGGTTGGATAAGGCGACGGGGACAGAAGAGGAGCGTGTTGTGCGCAAGTGGTTTAGGACTTATCCGGGGGACGACCTGAGTGAGAATTACTTGCTCGCTTTGACACGGCATATCGAGGAGGCGGGATGGGAGAGGGGCATGACGAATGGCGATTCCAATGGGCGCATGGCGGGGCGAAAGAAAACAGCTGGTGCACGATGGAGACTGCGAGTGTCACCCTTTAGCGACGAGGAACACCACATTTCTCGGGCAAGCACGAACGCTGCCAAACAAGAATTTGACCTGGTGACCCCAGACACGACATTCCTCCTTGCGCCGGGCGGAACGCCTGGCATGGGCAACGTGCGGCTGCCTGCCATCGCCTTCCCGGATACGCACTCGGGCGCCGGGAGTCGCCGCACAACAACCTACCTCCCACCTCGGTTCGCCACGCGCGCCCCTCGCCCGACACCTCGTCGATTCCACTTTGAACTCCTCACCATATCGCATATAGCCCTGGCGGGGGCTCCCAACGCGGGTAAATCCACGCTACTCCGTGCCTTGTCGGCCGCAACGCCCAAAGTCGGCGCATACCCGTTCACGACGCTCCACCCGAACGTCGGTACGCTGGAGTACCCAGACGGCCACACGCTCCTTGTCGCCGACATTCCTGGTATCTTGGAGGGCGCTAACATGGGCCGAGGCTCGGGGAAGGGGTTCCTAAGGCACGTCGAGCGGTGCTCCGCCGTCGCGTACGTCGTTGATCTCTCCGCACCCGCTCCTTGGGACGACTTTGCCATCATAAGGAGGGAGCTGGAGCTTCGCGACCCGTCTCTGCTTCGTCGTCCTGCAATCGTGGTTGGCACCAAGGCGGACATTTCAGGTGTCGCGAAGGAGGCGTTTGCGAAACTGGAAGCCTATTGTCGGGATGTTGTGGATGTGCAAAAGGTCGTGCCGGTGTCGGGCAAGTATAAGAAGAATATTGAGAAACTGAAGATGGAGTTCAGGAAAGTGGTCGAGGACAGTCGGACCCCTGGTGCTGAAAGCGTTGGCGACCATAAGGAGTTATGACAAATTTGCAAATACAAAAATATTATGGGCGTAGTATCGTACAAGTGGCACCTCGCGAATCCCAACGAGAAACACCTCCAAACTTTGAGACAGTGATGCCTTCACAACAGAGGATTGCAGCAAAATACAGCACTCCGGCAGCTCCTTTGAGATGGTTGAGCGGTCCCGCTAACTACAGCGGGGTGGGTCTGCCTCCTCCGTCACACGTCCGGCGGTGGAGCTGAAACAGTGGTTCTTCCCCGCTAAATTCCCATAAAACCCAACGGATGGGCAACTTCATTTCCTTTTGGGATCCATTTGCTCTGACTCTACGGCCTCCCTCTCAAACCTTCCCCTAGAAACGGTCCTCGTCATCTCGTCGTACCTCCTTGTGCGATCTCGGATTCGCCTCGCAACGACATGCCGGTCTTTACGCACCGTTCTTGGAATACTGGCACTCTGGCGGAAGGTCGACTTTTCAGGGTACGAAGAGAGCATGGGGGATGTACAGTTTGAGCGATTCGTAGGTGTCATCGCAAGCTGGGTTGTATCGTCCGTCATTGCTCCTGGCTTCGGCTCTCTCTCATCCCAACGGCCAAGGCCACATGTACAGTATCTTCCTCTACCATCTCGCAAAAGGAACTTCTCTTCCAAAAAACGAGTGAGTTGGATGTTTGCTGCCTCGGTTTTGCATTGTTTCCTTTCATCGCACTCCCATCACCGTGTCTTCCCCCTGCCAAGCTGCCAAAGTGCACGAGCATTTTGGCGGCAACATTGGAGAAGATCCGCTCAAACCTTGTTCTGAAAACCCCACGTCTTTCTCAGCGAGAGACGCACCCAGGTGAGAGTATTCCATCGTATGCAAGTTCCCTTTACTAAACGTGACTGAAATCGTTTTGTTTGAGGTGCTATATACCGATTTGCGTTTTGGCGATCGCTCTCTCTCTCTTTTATCGTATCTCTCATTCAATGTGAGTTCGTCGTTGGTCTGCGTTTTACTGTTGGTTAGTGAGGGGGACTGGAACGATGTTCTTTAGGTGAGTTGCTTCTCAGACATCTTTATTTGTTCAATAAACTCACCGTACGCTATTCGAACAGCTCTCCGTCACTCTTTTCGCTTCAAAGGTTCTGCGGATGTGTATGTGTCGTCACTACTTTAGATGCGTCTCTGTATGTATTCAGCTGAAATGCGAAATAGATAAAATGACAATGGTAATTCGCAATGGGATTTTGCAGTGGGATTTTCGAACTGCGAAACGAAAGTTCCCAAGGGGTGGTGTACGAGCATTTAGCCGGAATTTAGCCGTTTAACCAGTTTTGTTTGACCCATCAAACAGGATGGACTTTCAGTGTTAGAGATGTCGTGGCTTTGATCAGTGGCATAAAACGGATTCCCGAGCGATTTCCCATTCCCGATTACCATCCGTGTAAAACGCGGGTCCTCCGGTGATGGTAATTGCATGGGAAACGGGATGGGAAATGCCGATTCCCATTACGTTCCCATCAGATGGAAAAACGATCCTTTTTCCAGTTGCAAGATATTCCTCCAGTCAGGAGCCACCCGCTACCACTGAGCGCACTTCGCAAATCGACGCAACATCGCTCAGTGACCGTTTATCGAAGGCGAAAGTCAAGATGTTCGACCGCAATATCCTACCCCCGCAGTGGGATGCACCCCCATGCACCCAAAATTGCCGTGTAAAGCTTTCCTCGACACATTTTTGTACCTCTGTCTCGGGAATTCGAAACCCCATCCAGACAGCATGGAAAAAACACCATTTACTTACATCGATACACCAAGCCGTTGGCAACTCTCATTGAGAAACTCAAGAGAGTCAACTTAATCGCCATTGCTACCGAGGTGTGATCTCACCACCTTGACACTGACCACTGACCAGTTTGCATCAACCCAATTATTGTAGGCCCATTCATTCGGATCTTACGAGGGCTTTGTTTGCGTGCTTCTACTTTCCACACCAACCGAAGACTTTATTGTCGATGCTCTTGCGCTGCGACATGAACTCCACGACCTCAATATCGTGTTCACAGTTCCTAAATCCTCAAGGTGCGTTTTATACACTCTTTGGGGGTGGTATTCTCAGCACCCAAAAGCTCCAATGTGCCCTTTTAGATATTCCACTGATCTTCGTCGGACCTACCTTGGATGCCACGTGACTTCTCCTGTACTGCGTTAGCGTTTTCGATACATATAATGCGTGCCTGGCGCTGAGCCTACCGCAAAGGAGCTTTGCGGCGTTGGCGGAACGGTTTTTTGGCGTTGAGCCGGGACAAGAAGTGGAAGATGACGGACTGGAGGACACGGTGGGCTTTGTCGTGATGGTTGCTTCAGTCTTGAGGCCAATTCGTTGCACACGCTGACCTCAAAACGTATATGGCACTTTAAGACCGCTTCTTCCCGAAATGAAGGACTGCGCACACGCCCAAGCTCACTATCTACTCGTGATATACCACCAACTTCGATCCCTTCTCCTCTCTTCCATTCCGCTCCCTTGGCCACACCCGACCCAATCAACGAAGCAGAAGCAGAGGGGGTCCCAAAGTCCCACCCATGGAAACTACCCTCACTTTATCGCGCGTCCAACCTTGCCCTTTTCAGAAATCCATATACGACATCGAGACGGGGCTTTTTAAGTTTGGGTGGCGAACTTCACTGGCAAATTGGGGCGAGGGGCTCTCTACAGAATCCCGAACCGTGTTCAAGTACATCCACCAGTGGCGTGATGGCGTGGTGCGGGTCAAGGATGTGAGCCCCAAGATCGTCAGGTACCCTCACATAGTGTGCTCTCGCGGAGACCATGCCTGAGTCTCCAGAGGAGATAGCAAAATTGTTGAAGAGACCGGCCGTGGACCAGAAATGGGGGCAGGGAATTGCGCGTGCGTTTCATACAGGAAGGATGAAGTTGCGAGTTATGAGAAACGCCCGGATAATACATCAAAAGACAGCGGTGGGTACGGACAATAATCTCGAGGGTCTGGTGAATGGAATAGATTTCGAAGTCGATAGCGAATTGTAGGCTGGGACTGTTTCACATATTTTTGAGGGGATTCGGGCCTCGCGGCTGTTTTATGAACGCAAGCAATCTGAACCAGATTTGGTCGAAACAGATCAGGAAGGAGAGATAACAAAGCGTGTTGCACTACCAAGCCGGCAGGACCTCGCTCGCGTGCGGCACCGATCGAGCGGCGATCCCAACACAGGACGACACTTGTCTTCTCCAAATGGATTCACGCGATGGCCAAGATGGCGGCGGACTTCTGTGAGGACACGCACCGCGTTATTCTCCTCTTCCTCCTTCTCAATCCCATTGCTAACACCATCCGCCCATTCCGCCACGCTTTCCCAACGATGGCATCGCCAACCCACGTCTACCAGCGCCGCATTCCTGCTCTCCCTCATCGCGGGCCTCGGGACGGGCGTCGGCGGGCTGATTGTGGTGTTCATCACGGGCGGGAGGAACTCCCCTTCGCTCGTCGGCCGGACGCAGGGATTCGCGGCGGGGGTGATGCTGTTCTTGAGCTTGATGGACATTATACCTGAAGCGAGAGAAAGGGTCGGGTTTAGGTGAGACGGGCAGGCGATTTCGAAAGCCGGAGGATCAATGTGAACACTCGGCCTCCCCTTCAGAGTCACGATGCTGTGTTTCTTCGCCGGTGTCGTCTTCAGTAAGAATGCTTGTTTCAAGTTTCCAATACGGGCGAGACTCCAACTCTCACGTCCCTCCATACAGTGTCGTTCGTGGAAACCCTCTTCCCCGATGACCCAACCGACCACTCCCACTCCCACTCCGCCGCGCTCCCGCTCCCCACCCACTCGCGCACATCCTCCCACGACCACCACCGCCATCCAAGCCCCTCGTCCCGCTCTCCCTCGTCACCCTCCTCCCAAGCAACCTGTTGGTCCGCCCTCACATCCCTCCGGAAACGCGGTGGGAGAGCACTGGAGAAGCTGGTGCTTGGAGACGACGATGGAAGTAGTGAGGGCGATGGTGAGCCTTTGATGGCCGATGGAAGTGCAAATGGCGATAGTGCAAATGGCGGGGATCACGGTGGAAGAAGCACGCCTCGTGGGAGGAGCGCAGACGCGAGGAGAAGGCGGCGGGAACTTTTGCGGACGTCGCTGGTAACTTGGATCGGGATGGCGTTACACAATTTGGTGAGCGGTCGAACTTGTGCGGTAAACCGTCACCATATCGACCTCACGGAAAACGGATGACTCCTCGCCGAAAAGCCCGAAGGTGCATCCGTGTACCTCTCGACTGTGAAGTCGGTTTCCACGGGGGTCTCGCTCGCCCTCGCCATGATGCTCCACAACGTGAGTCTATCCCTGATCCCGTTGCCCTACTCCCATCCACCTTCCCCACCTCAACCAACCTCCCACTGCCTCTCCCCAAACAGATCCCCGAAGGCGTCGCCGTAGCCTCCCCCATCCTCTCCGCCACGGGCGACCCCTACCGCGCCCTCCGCCTGACCTTCCTCAACGGCCTGTTGGAACCCGTGGGGATGATGCTCACTGCGCTGTTGCTCGAGGGCGTCCTCACAGAGGCGATTTTGAACGGGTGTTTGGCGGCCGTGGCAGGTATGTGACCGTGTTCATTGTCCACGGCGTATGCTCACGTTCAATATGGTGACGGTTGCGCCAACACCACCACAGGCATCATGACGACCGTGTCCCTCTCTGAACTTTTCCCCTCGTCCGTCCTGCTAGCCGGCCGCGGCCCGGCTTCGGGCGCGTGCTTTGTGGGTATGGCAGCGTGCTGGGGCGTCGTCGAGCTCGTGGGGTGGGTCACGGGCGGCCGTGGAGTGTGATCAGAATTCCCTAGATTGGAGCAGGGATATACCCGGAAGGACTGTTTATTGTCGAATAGAATTGTGGGGGACACCCCTGGCACCTGCCCTTTTCGATATTGTTCTTTGATCCTGGTTCGACGTCGATGTCCGATGAATGACAGTTGACACGTCCCTCATGGTGCTCTGGAAAGACATCAAGTACGCATTACGTGTATTCTATCGCTATCAAATACTTTCCTCCCACAGCAACTTATTGGATATAAGCTCGACAAACACGTTTTCCCAAATCCCATGGACGCCCTGTCCCCCCCCCCCCGCCCGCCCAATTTTTCACATGATGATTTGCGGCGACAACACGCACGCCTTGACTTCCTTGTGCGGTAGGATGATGGCGCCGTTGACGTACACCTCTTCGACGACATGAACGTCGTCGCCTTCAACCCAAATAAAACGGTCCGTTAGGGCACACCCCAAAGCAAAAGCACCCAGAACGACAACTCACCCAACACAGCCGTCCCGTCCAACCGCGCCCACTGACCCACCGTACTATGCCACCCCACGATACTCCTCTTAACGAACGCGTGGTCCTTGATCGTAGCCGCCTCCATGATCACACTGCTCACAATCCGCACGCCGTCGCCAATCACCACACCGGGGCCGATGATGACGTCCGGACCGATCTTGCAACCCTCGCCGATGGACGAGGATGGGTCGATCAGGACGTTACCTTTGACGAAGGGGAGGCGGCATAAAGGCGGGCCGGCGATCTTGACACGGCGGGGTGGTTTGGCTTGGGATGCGGTGCGGGAGTGGCGGTACGGGCTTGCGGCGACTGGCGAGGGGGAAGGCACAGGGGCGGGGGACGAGGGAGACACGGGCGTGGAGGACACGACTGCGGCCTGGGCGAGCGCGTAGTCCCTATCGGCCAGCGCCTGGAGGTACAGCGATGTGCCGAGGAGGTAGTCCTTGGGCTGCCCGACGTCCATCCAGATGCCCTCCAGGTCCATGCAGTGGAGTTGGGATTCGGAGGCCATGGCAGGGAAGATTTCGCGCTCGATGGAGGTGGGGCGGGGCTGGGAAGGAGAGTTGGGTGGGTCCAGACGAGGTGCGGAGGGGTTTGGAGGGGAGGCCGAAGGGAGGGGAAGATGGTGTGACGGGACGCCGACAAGAAAAACAGAGAAGGGTACTGACTTGAATGCGGTTAATGACAGACGGGTTGAAGATGTATATCCCCGCATTAATCCGATCCCCAACGAACACCTGCGGCTTCTCCACAAACCTATCGACTTTGTTTCACGTGCCAACCATGAGCATCCACACCCCAAACCTCACCCCCCACCCCCCACAACTCACTAACGCTACTCCCTCCCTTCGTCACAACCACGCCGTACTTTGTCGGATCGTCCACCTTAGTGACCATAATCGTACCCTCCCCGCCGTGCGCGGTGTGGAAGGCCGCGAGGTCCGAGAAGGGGAACTCGCAGATCACGTCCGAGTTGAGAACGAAGAAGGGCGTGGCGTCGGCGAGCAGGACGTCCCGGGCGAGGGCGATGGGGCCTTGTGTGGGGGGTGTGGATGTGGGGGCGGACGGAGAGGGAGAGGAGGGGGAAGTGTGACGTACCGGCAGTCCCGAGCGGCTCCGTCTCGACCGAGAAATGGATTTTGACGTTGTAGCGGGACTCGTAGTCGTGCATGGCCTTTGCCATGACTTCGGGGCGGTACTTTTAATTTGACGTCGAAGAGAGAAAGGAAGCGGGACGTCACGGCGCCAGTCCGGAGCAAGGAGCGAGGAAAAGAGGACTTACGTTGACGGCAAGAACGATGTCGGTAACGCCGGCCTAACGGGAGGGGGGTGGATGGAGAAGGACGGTGTGATGCGGGAGCATGTTTGTGGGTCGGTCGACTGAACAATTCGTGATGCTTTTGACGGCGAGCGGCAGTCCGCGATGAGCATGGGGGTTTTCCGTCCTTTTGAAGCGTCCGAAGTGATGGGTATTCCAGTTCCATCGAGCGCGCGAAACGTATCGGCCCACAGCTCCACCACGTCGCGCCCTCCCCTCCCCTCCTCTCCACCTCCAGTCCAGAATAAATTACGAGTTTGCAAAGTATAGGCGACTCCTTTTAAACATCCTCAGTGCTGGCGATTCTGGCATTGAGAGACCATATCGCCGCCACCATATCACTTCTTCGCGTTTGTCGTCCTCTCCACTCTCAACCCTCAGCATTTTCAGAACAATAAGACATATATCCAGCGCAGAAACTCCCTTTAGACATCCATATCCTTCCCGAATCCCGTATTCCATCGAGCGACACCGTATCGCGCCACGCCTCCATCACACAATCCTCCCTCCGTCTCCCCCTCTCCGCTCGCATCCAACGCTCACTTTGACCAACGCCTCAATTTGATGCTCCACGATGGGCCTGTTTGCGAACTCGACTAGGGGCTTTGGCTTTGTGAGTGTCAGGGGACGAAGGCGCGTGCCGAACCCGCCGACGAGAATCAGGGCTTTGAATTTGGAGCGGGACATGGCGGTGGGCCGTGGGTGGGCGCGGGCGGGTGGGGATGTGAGGGGTCGAGAGGTGGGAGTGTGGGAGTGTGGGAGTGGTGACAGATGTGGGGCAGGCAAGAGGTGGCAAAAGCGAATGGACCGATGACCACCTCCCGTCCACGTTCGCACCAAGCAGGACCCTGAAATATCTGAATTTCTGAGTATTCCAGAGTATTGCATCGTAAGCAAGAACTCTGATGGGAGCGACATGAGGCGAGTGTCGATACGATGATAGCATTCACCTGTTGATGCCTTCTTCCAAAAAATTCAGCTTGTTGGGCTCAGATATAGATGTCTAATATTTCTTCCAACTGCTTTCGTTCGGGAAGACTCCAACTTTCGACCGCAGCAACCCCGATGTCCACCTCCGAGATCGAGTCCATCTTCGCGCCAAAAGTGAAGCCAAAGTCAAAACAGCTCGATGCATCCCAGGAGCAGCCGGCACCGAAGAGGAAGGATCACGGCGACGATGGAGCTGCTCCGTCTGTGAAGAAGAAGAAGAAATCGTCGGTGAAGGGAAAGACGGAACGCGACGACGCACAGTCTGATGGAAAGACGCCGGAGGGGCCAGTGGCGACGCTCCAATCCACATGGACTGTAACGGACAGGGACGATGGTGCTCCGTCGCACACCTCCTCCACTTCAACCGGTTCCAAACCAAAACCCACTCCAGCGCCATCCAAAGCGACAACCAAATCCAAGTCAAAGAAACCGCCCAACCCATCGTCGAGCGTCGAAGTCGTGACAGACCCCTCGCTCAAACCAAAAACCAAACCCGCCGCAGCTATGTCGTCGAATGAGCAGGACGAGTTTGCCGACCTGAGGGGAACCAAATCGGGTTCGTACCCCGCTTTCACTCAGGATTTTGATGGAGTGTTCTCGGAGGATACGCTAAACTTTGTGTCACTTCGCAGGTCGTGCAAAGATTGACGGGCTCAACTTATTCCAGGCGGAGGAGTTGAATATCGGGAAAGGCGGTGGTGAGTTGAAGTCGTACCGCGCTGTCGCGGTATTCTGAGAACAAGTGGTACGTTTTGTAGATACACCGGATTGCCCCTTTGATTGCAAGTGCTGCTATTAGCCTTGTCTGACCAGTCGCACAACGAACTTTGCTGGCGCTTTGCTTTACGAAAGTTGTCTCCAACGAGAGGTCCATCTCAAATATGTAAATAGTTATTGTCTCATATCACAATTCACAAAGAAATCATTCTTGACATCAGGTGGTGGACCAAAGCAACATTGCCCTCAGAAGGAGTTGGGTGTGGATGAACAGGAGGGGAATGAGCTTGGCAAGATTCTGCGTGATTGCGTTTGCCTGGTGAGTTTTTGAGGTTAGGCTAACCCTAATGACATCAAGTATTTATTTATAGTTAACAAGTAACTAGGGAAGTTGATCATCTCCCAGGTAGATAGCGCTACGCTGTACGGTACCTCCCCGCAAACGGGGGGGTGACAGCCGCCATACGTAGATTGCACACAAACATAATAAAATAATACAGAGGGACCAGCACCAATGCCCAGACAATGTCCAAACCGTTTGCCCTGTTCCTGCCAACGATTCCAAAGAGCCCCAGGGGGCTTCCCTATGCATCGCCCAAACTCGCCATTTCAGTTGCCCAACAACCACACGCCAAAAACCAAACTTCGAATAAGTGATATTGATTTTTGGCAAACGTGAAACTTGTTGCACATATTTCTATTCAGTCCAAGAAGGTACAGATTTAAACTATTTCTCTCCCATTTCATATCCCTCATGCTCTACCATCTCTCCCTTTTCAGTCGCCTCAGAACATATCACATCGCATCCACTCCAACAAAATCCGATCCATCTCGAATTCAAACATCAATAGCACGACCATCATCCTCAAAGTCATCAGAACCATCATCATGGGCGACATCCGACGCAACTGAAGTTGTTGGTGTCCCTAACCAAGTTTCAAAATATTCAATTTCGCTCACTCCAACTGGCCAATAAGGTGCTTTCCCCAAGCGCCCCAGCTCCTTGTTCGCAAGAGCCAATTGTATCTTGTTGTGAGCATCACTTCAAAACAAACAGTCACGGTATGCAAAAATACGATATCAGAGGAGAAGCACACTTGCTTTATAGATGCCTCAATTTTTTTTCTATGTCCCTGAAAGTATCTCGAAACCCATCTTTTATACCGAGTACGGAGGAGAGCGTTTTCTGATGACGGTACAAGGGTCTCCCGCAACTCTTTAAGGATCTCCTTTTTCTCTTCCGTCAACTCCTTCGCAGCTTCGTTGTAACCCCTGCGAAGCACAGACCAGTTGATGCGACTGCTCTTGCGAATGGCGGTCTCTGCTGTCTTTAGCTTCTGGTTCAATTGCAGGATTTCCTCTGTGTTTGCCTCAATAATCCGAGCTTGGGATTCTGACCGGTTTTGCACACGAGCGAGTTCTTGCTTGTAGAACGAGAGCTGGGGCTCGACATTCAATCGCTCTCCAAGAGCGTGCATTACTGAATCTGTCTGGAGACCTAGCTGTGTTTGAATTTCAACATCTAGCTGTTGTCGTATAACACCCAGAACCAATTCCGCAAATGCATCGACTTGTGACTTCTCAAGTTGAACTTCCGTTTTTGGTTCTGGTTCTGATTCAAAGGCAGTTGGATCTTCCTTGTCGCCGCGTTCGGATTGAGACTCGACTCTTACGGACATTACTGCAAATAAAACGGGATGGTGAACATAAAGCATGAACACTGAACATAGAGAGATGATGCACCACCTTCCTTGCTCACCTACTGGGATTTCACCGAGTTTCCTTCTAAGTTCCACATTTTCCTTTGTCTTCTGGGCCAGGAGTCTACTTTGGGATTCCAACTGTTTTCGCAAACGTGCGTTTTCTCCCCGAAGGTCCAAAAGCTGGAGATCGACATTCAATCGTTGTTGGACAACATTCAAAAGCTTGTCAAGGTAAGGATCCTCCGAGGGGGCCTCTTCGTCTCGGTCAACGGCGGTTTCAACAGTTGACTGTTTGATGCAATCGCTCTTTGGAAGATTGATAGTAAAGGCAGCATTCTCGGGTTGTGGTTCTACTTCCACTGGACCTTCAGGTTGCACTGCGGTTGTTATGGTCGAAACTTGATTGCGAACACCAAGTTCAAGTCGGGCCCGGTTTTGTCCATCCGACAAAGATGTTGACTCGATGCGGGGCTTGGCCTTTCCAACTTGTCCTGAAAATCAAAAGCGGAGGTGAGCATAAAGTATAAACTCTGAACATATAGCGATGATGAAATCCGTTTCGGGATTTCAACGCTTTCTATCCACAATGTTCATGAGAACACGGACAGAAAAGCGCAACCACAGGCTACGGATTACGGCACGACAACGCCTCTCACTATGCGATATGAATTTCGCACAGATCGATACGAATTACCGTCGGTAGTCAACGCGTCACAATGCGAATGCACAGGGCTCCATAATCGAGAGTTGAACCATTCACACTGTCACAACGGATTACGACCCTGGCCAACGCCACGTGTGTGTGTCATCGCTGCACAATGACGAGCGACATGCGCCCATAGGTTTCCCCATGCAAAGCTTAGCACGCACACATCCGCTCAGTCACCGCGCTGAAAAATCCAAATGCTGGATTCCGTCTCCATCTTCCTTGCTCACCTATTGGCTTTTCGTTTAAGGAGATAGCGCGATCGAACCGCGCAACTCCACGTCGGTAGCGAGGATGAATTTTTTGTTGATCCGGCAAAGATGCTTCCTTTACCTGACGCTCCTTCTTTTCGAGTTTCTTTGCTGTAAATAAAACGGAATGGTAAGCGAAAGTGTAAACACTACGTCTCCACCTACCTTGCTCACCTTTCTTATTCGATGCTACATGAGGGTTCTGGCCCTCACTCTCGGACGACGAACCAGGATCGGAAGATCTCGCCCGCTTCAGCATTTGTTTCTATAAAGCAAAAGGTACGATATAAAAACAAATACTGAAGCGGGAAAAGAGAGGACTCAAGTGGAACCGCGACATCCGTTCCGCGAATTTTCCGCGGACATCCAGTGGGTGACAACGTACATCGTTTGGGTCTCTGGGCATCTCTTAATTGGTTTGTCAGTGAGGAAAGAGCAGAAGTCGAGTCTTTGGAAGATAGGGTAGTGTCACCTGTTTGCGCGAAATTGGCGGAATGAGCACTGGTATCGACAGAAACGCGCTGTACATCAAGTAGGTCCCAGGAAGAGTCTTCAGGAGCGATGTTAGCGACTTTTGACCGGCGCGCCCGTGTCGTTGGATTCAACCGAGTGGGTGATCACGCGACCAAGTCGGTTCGGCAGACTCGAACATCCCTCTCCTTCCAGAGATAGAGTCCGGAAAACATTGCATTCACCTTCGGGAAGCTTCCGCAAGCAATGCCGGAGGAAGAGAAGGACACGGGCGATTGGATGTGGGGTTGGTTTTATTTGCGATGTTGGGAATCTGTGGCGGAGGACGAAAAAAGCTGGCATTCGATGACTACAAACCAATAATAAAGGGCAGGACAACTTCTTGCCGACGGATGTTTGGATGGGTTGGATTTAGGATGTCCAGAGCTGTCAATATCGACAAATGTGAGTGTCGACGACTTTGGCGCGCACCGCCCAGGGTGCCCATACAAGGAAGACTTTACGATAAATGCACGCCGTCGAGTGAAGGACACAGTATTTTACTTTGCGAGTCATCAATGCCACACGCCACGAGCGCGAAACGCCTTGCCGAAGCTCCAGCAGGACTGGCCTGCTTGAGACAAACGAAGTAATAGCTGCCACGAATCAAGTACATGGCGAAGTGGCGGCGTCTCGAGTACCAAAGACAAATCACTGGCCATGAAACGATTACTTGCCCGTAGCGTAGCGAGATAGAAAGCTAACTCGTCGCAGCAGGTTTGGCGCAGACCTCGCTTGGCAGCTTTGAGTAGACATTTGAAAGCATGAGACCATACTGGGATATTGATTCGAACTTGACGCCATTCACATCTGGATCACTCGACAAACCAACATGGTTTTTGCCAAGCATCGAGGCTTTTTGTTCAACATCAAGTCTAACAACACAGCGGCATTTGTTGAGGACTAGTTGCACAGTGTCAATACCTCAAGGAAGCTATACGGAGCAGCACTCGCCACATCAATGACTCTTGTAGGTACACAAACATACTCTTCTAGTTTCGATAGTACAAGCGGGAAGATTACGTTGACCAGTAGCGCAAGTGATTTCACTGTTAAATCTACTTCAAGCTTGGGTTATTCCATTGGGTGGGGAGCAACAGATCGCACCAGCACAAACCGCACTTTAACCATGCCATATATGGTCGATGTCAGTAGTCCACGTGTAATTTCTCTACAGTGCCCAACACTGAATAGCAATTGCGCACTCGCAGGGTCACCAAGCAATCTCTTGTGCTGCATACCAGTTGCGAGAGCTCCAGGATCTGTTCTTACATAGACAATTGACAGAAGCGATTACTTCTTGAACGATTCATCACTGAATGAGGTCAGCATTCAACTCAGAGATAGCGAGAACAACCCCCTCTCTTTGAACGGTCGTGCATTCACAATCATTTTGGGGTTGTTACGGTGATTACTAGCTAACGTTTATATATTTTATTGTAATACTTGGACAATTCACAAAAAGTGTTGCAATTATGCCTTATTTCACAATGTACCCATTTGTTGCTAAATTTGTGCTAATATGTCATGTCAAGTCCGGGTGTTGAAAACGATTTGCCCCCCAACAATTCCCCCCCTCCCCAACCTCACGTCCCCAACCCCCCCTTTCCCAAACCCCAGTGAAGAGTTCCAGACACTTGCCCGAATGTTGGGATTCTGTTTAGGTATGCGCCAGGCCGCATACATGTACAAAAGCCCCTGAAGCCAGCCCAAGGCAGCCCTCCTCAAATCAGTTCGCCACGGAGATCGAGGGGGTCTACAGAGTGATCTCCGTGCCGAACTAATTCAGGGTCCCCCCGTCCTCGATAAAGTGACGGGTCTTCGCGGAACGTCGCCCAAGCCCCCAGTGCCACGGAGAGTGATCCCAATGTCCACATATCGCCGTGCCAAATCTATTTTCAGTTCATCACCACCACTACCCTACCACACATTCACGCCATCCACGCGCGAATTGAGGCGCAGTATGCAAATACACACGCCAGGCGCGCCGCGCGATCGGGATAAAGTCCCGTCGAGTTTGAGGGATACCGCAAGATTGGGGGCCACGCCTTGGAGATACAGGCGATGTAGGGGAGATACAGCAGGATTTGCAGGGATTCCGGGGGGTTGCGGGAATTGCGGGAACCGGGGGGGGGACTGCGGGAACTGCGGGAATTGCGGGGGGATTGCGGGGAACTGCGGGAACTGCGGGTGTTGCGGGGGATTGGCGGGAAGCGGTGGACATTGCGGGGGAGCTGCGGGAGATTGCGGACAGTAACCCAAGGTCGCACACGTGTCGCGGTCATGGGGCGGAGTGGGGGAGATTTATTAAAATTGTACGTGGCGCTTTCATATATAAAAAATTCGTCAGGAGGGCAGAGAAGGGGGACTCGCAGACACCGACAATACGCCGCATTGCGAGTGTGCCACGCCAGCCAGGCGTCACACAATCATCAGAGCGGGATACCCTTCGGAGGGGCCATAAAACTGTGGCGTGGAGGCGAAAGAGGATGCCAGCTTGAAAAACTTCGCTGGTGGCGAGAACGCGGTGGGATGGGCGAGCAGTTATAGAATCCGCTGTTGAATCAGCCATCGTTTGTGCGATCGTCAGTCCCGAGGCGAGCGAGACAACTCCGGAGCAGTGGTGTTGACTTTTTACGATTGTTTGCCGCAGGAAATCCAAGAAAGTGAGGGACGATCATGAAGTGCTCAAGTATCGCAAACCCTCAGGTTCCGACGCCCCACGCATTATTACTCCTTCACAGAACACTACCTTGCTAGTATACTGTCATTTATTCGGGCTTCTCCTCTCAACACACGTTGGGTATTGGACATACCCGGGATGGCACTGATCGTGGTGATGAAGTGGACGCTGGATTGCGTAATCGTACATGATGAAGTGGACATTGGATTGCAGCATCTCTTTGAAGCATTTCAGATGACAATTACTGTTATTTTCAGTACATTATTTATATGTATGTTTGTACGATCTATTATCAAAAAATCACTCTGCGCCGATCGCAGTACGATTAGTGATGCGAATTACCCTCCACCGCCTAGACGAAGAAACAGCCACGACAATGACCACATCGAGCAGAAGTCCATCACCATCTCTCCCTCGCCTTACACACCAGCCTCCTTCTTCTTCAAAACCACCTTGCGCTTCTGCTGCGCAAAGTCCACCGCGTCCTGGATGTTGGCAAAGAAGAATTCCGACGTGGTTCCGTACACCGCCGCCTGTTCAGCCCGGACGCGGCTCAAGTCTTCTTCCAACGTCTTCAAGTCCGGTTCGGCAACGGTGTGGTCAGAGTCCTCGGCGAACTTGTTCAGCTCGCTGTTCGGGATGGCGTCGTCGACAACAGTGGGGAAGCCCTTGGCGGGCTCGGTGATGTTCTGGCCCTCGAGGACCTTTTGGACGTGTCGCCGGGCGTGGACGAAGTAGATCGGAACATCTTGTCCCGTATACCTAACAAATCGATCGAGTGTTAGGCTGAGCAAACAAATTGATCTCAAGAATATTCTAGACCCACCTCGCCGCGTCCAACTTCAAATCCAACACCATCTGGACACCCGTCGCGTCAATATGGTTGACGGCTGAGAAGTCCAGAATGATGGTGTTGAGCCTGGGAACACCTCCCGCACTGCTCACGGACGCGGTTTCCGAGGCCGCGCCCCTCGAGGACCAAGCGTTGACAATGGGGGAGATGAGCCATCGGTACGAAGGGTCGATCTGAGGAGTACAGTCACTCTCGTTAGCACGATGTAGACAGATAATGCACACTTGCACTCCTTACCTGCGCACGATCCCGCACAGCAATATCGCTCCAGTTTTGCTCGTACCTGTTGCCATCGTCCGACGCCTTGCGCGTGGTGGACACGATGACGTCGAAGATGTGGTCCCGGAAGAAGCTAGCGTTGGGGTAGGTGAGCGACTCGTCGGGGCGGAAAATGAGCACGCCCGGGGGTGGGGGGATGGCGGTGTCATGGTGGTGCCTTTGGTGGTGAGGAGCGATAACGGTTAAGTGGAGTTCCAACGAAAAGAGGAGGATATTGTTACTCACGGGTCCCGGAGAGGGACGTAGTACCTCTGCGACCCGGCAGCCCTGGCCAAGATTTGGTACTTTGGCTTTGCGAGCCTCCACAGCAAGAACACGACCGCGATGGCGCATCCGACCTCGATACCGATCTCGACGGTCAGAACGACGGTGAGGATGATAGTGACCGCCGAGGTGACAAAGTCGAGCTTGTTCATGTGGAACAGGCGGATGAAGTGCGAGGGTGGAGAGAAGAGCTCCGCGACACCGTGCATGATGATGGCGGCGAGGGCGGCCTGGTTTGGAGGGCGATGATGAGTTACGTGACGTCGAGTGCACGTGAAGATTTCAGAGGCCGATACTCACATTGGGAATGTAGTAAAAAGTTGGCGCCAACACAAATATGGCCAAAATCACGACCGCGGCAGTAATTAACCCAGCCAGAGGAGTCTTGACACCCGACTGGCTCTTGATTGCCGTACGCGAGAACGACCCGGTCGAGGGGAACGCGCCAAAGAAGGAGGCAGCGATGTTTGTTACACCAATGGCGACGACTTCTTGAGAGGGATTGATTTTGTACCCGTTGATGCGTCCAAACGATTTGGCGATGGCGATGTGCTCGAGCAGAGCCAGGAGAACGATCACGGGAAGCCCGTCGGAGACTTTGGGGATCACAGAGAGGTCGGGGACTTTGATGTAGCTGAAACCCTGTTGGTATAGAAGGTGGCGGATGCATCAGTTTCTTCGTTCTATGGAACGGGTGGAACAGATGGAAAGTAGCAGACTCACGCTGGGAACGTCCTTCAGGATGGCGAATTGCGGCGACTTTGGTGAGGCGCGGTTGATCAGGAATGAGATCAGCGTAGCGAGCACGGCGACCAGGGCGTTACGGGACACCCCGAGGTACCACCACCCGCGGTGGCGAGTGCCGTAGCGCTTGGCAAGGAGCTTGATGGAGACACTGAAGGAAGTTGGTAACCGTTAGCACAATTACCGGGCATCCGAGGGAAGAAGATGTACGTACAGGATGAACGCAGAGATGAGACCGACAAGAGCGTCACGCCACTGGATCCTGCTGAGCGCGCCAAAGATGTCGCGGATGACGCGCCAGTCGTCTTGGCGGGTGTCGACACCGGTGATGCCGAAGAGGGCTGGGATTCTGAAGGTGCGGTAATCAGGTGAGATTACGAATCAAATCAAGGGAAAGAGGGTACGTACTGTCCGATGATGACGGTAATGGCACCGCCAGTGGTGAAACCGGAAATGACACTGAGCGGGATGAAGTCGACGATGAAACCGAGACGGAAGAGACCGATTGCGAGCACTTGAGGGTTGCAAAGCGGTGAGATGTTTGTATTTGTGGCGTAAGCGGTAAGGGACACTACTCACTGATGATACCACCAACAAGCGAGAATGCAGTCGCGACAACGACGTTGCTTAGAGACTGGTCCGAGTTAACGCGGTTGATCACCTGACCGACTGTAAGAGCCATGACGGCGGTTGGACCACTGCAAGGTTGTTGTGTTGGTATAATGTGGCGGGAAGAGAACCGAGCAAAACCGAGTGTGACAACTCACATGGTCATGTCTTTAGAGGTAGCGAAGAAAGAGTAGATGATGACACCGATGAAGGACGAGTAAAGACCGTATTCTGGTGGGAGTTGAGCCACCTTGGCGTAGGCCAGGGACTGGGGCACGACGACCATGCCGATGGTGAAACCCGCCAGAACATCCGAAGGAGCCCAGGCAGGGACGTAGTGAGGGAGCCTGCCCAAGTCGCACGACAAAAATTGTAGAATGTCAGTGATATGGCGGTTCCAGGGGCACCGCGGATTGCGAAAGTTTTTTTTTCTTCTCACCAGGATAAGATGGGAAACAGGTTCCAGACGTAACGCTGGGCCGCTCCCGGGATGCGGCGCACTGTTCGCTTCGAGACCGATTTGAACTCGTCCCAGGTGTCAAAGTCCCACTCGTCGCTTCCGCCCCCGGAAGCGACGGATTGCGGTCTTCGCAACGGCTGGCTCTCAACTGCATCGGCAGGTTGTGTTGCGTTCGCGGGGTCGGAAGTCGATGCCATCGCAAGGAATTAGGTGGATGGGGTGGGTAACGGATTTGGTGGAAGACAGGGCCTAATCTTTGCTTATGGAAGACATGAACCTGTGATGGTGTCAAAATGCACTTATGGCGTAATTCGGTGTGGCACAGTCACGCGGGTCCCTGGTGGGTGATGTTTCCCCGCCTGGAAATGTCGCACCAATTCACGAAATCGATGCACATTTTATACTCTATCGATAGGTAACACTTCGAGTGGGATCGATCCTGAACACAACTCCGAATCGCCAAACCAAGACCGCGGGATTGATGGACCCACAATGGTGGGGAAATCAAAAACACGAGCAAGGGCAGAAGGGTCGTACTCTTAGATAATCATATGCATCATGTCTAAAACGGCGATGGCCCGATGGTTTGTTGGTCTCGCGCCATCAACACTCCGGTAAGTTCAAAGTCCGTAATAAAAGATGTCCTAAACCAAAGCTTACGTTGACGATCAACCTCAATTATCCGGGACCGTTTCCGGGTTTCCGAAGCAAACATCTCGACATCTTCCATCGATAGTGTGGCGAGGTTCTGCAAAAAAAAAAAAAAAAAAAAGTCGGACGCATCCGCTCGAAACGCATAATACATTCGGGGCTCAGCGCCTTTCCTTGCCTCGACCTTTTCAAGGTCCACCGCCCTTATGACTTCCCTCAAGACGTTTGGCGGGGTCTTTGGAGTTACTTTCTGCAGACGAGACAATCCGAAATCGCACAAGATTAGGATGATATCAAATGCATTTATTTTGGGGTTTTTGTGTAACAAAAGAGAGATCGCAATTTTCCATTTAGGGAATCACTTCAGCATTGATGGAACCGTCGTCACACCACATCACACTCCCACCGCCGCCGGCTGGACGGTGCCAACCGGTCCACCTGCCGCACCCGCACCACCCGCAACACCTGTACCTCCCACAGCTGCACCACCACCCGCCGCCCCCACCTGTGGCACCGGCACCGGCACTGGCCCCTCCTCCTTGAGTACCGCCCTCTCCTCATCATCAAAGATACTCGTCGTCTTGGGCTCACCCCCAAACTCCCGCCTCGGGAACATCTTATCGCCCAAGTCTTTCACGAACTTTCGGCGCTTGGCGATCAGTTCGGCGACGTGGTCGGGGTCGGTTTGGCCCGGGCGGAAGTTGGGTCGTGTTGGGGGGGCGTTCGGCATGGGGGGTTTCTTCTTCTTGATGGAGCGCTGTAGCAGTCGCGGTGTCACAGAGTAAGCACTCTTACCACATAGACCGCACTCGGAACTGGAAACTCACGAATCGCCTCACATACACCGCCTCCAACTGCCTCTCGATATGCTCCACCACCTCGCGGTACTCCTGGTACGCCTTCCACCGCCGAGCGACCTCGAGGACCCGCAGCTTGCGCGCGTGGTTGGCGTCGATCTTGTCCCTGAGCTTGCGCTGAAGGATCCGGAGTTGGACTGATACGTCGTCGTCTTCGGTTGTGGACCAGTCGACCTGCGTGGCGGCGTGGGTGAGGATTCAGTCTCGGGTGGCTCACCCCGACGTCGCGCCCGACGAGCACAGAGCGACACCCACGTCATCATCTCCCAACAAGCCAATATCCCTCAACTCCCTCTTCAACCTCTCCTCCAGCCCGACCAAATCCGCGCGAGTCCTCGTCTCCACACCCTTGGCGACCTTCTCCACCTCCTCTTTCTGCTCGCTCCCACCCGTATCCTCCGCAAACGTCAGCACATTCTCATGCAACAGCCCCGCCACGACCCGTTCCGTGAAATGGCCCAGGTACACGTCCCCGCCCACAACCATGTCCTTGTCCGCGTCCTCGCCGTACTCCTTGACCTTTTCTTGGTCGCGTGGGGTATGTGTCAGGTGAGGGCGAATGTCGAGGGTTTGAGCCGGGGGACCGAGGGGAGGTGGGATGGACGAGGAGTGGGGAAGACCGGCACCGATACGGAGTTGACGGTCTTGCTCTTCCCATTGTGCGCGGTAGGGGCGACCGAGGGAAGGGATCATGTAGAGGGTGCGGTCTTCGCCCTGGGTGGGCAGCGTTGGGAAATGTCAGTTATGCCATGACGAAGACGACCATTCCGCGACGATGTTCAAGTGACTCGGGAAACACTTTCACAGTGATTATCCTCGAAGGCGTATCCCCAGTCGGGGCCATGCACTCACGACCTCGAGGGTCGAGCTTAACTTCCACTTCGTCCTCCCTCTTAACCCCAACCCCGACCGCCCAACCCACCTTACTCATCAGCCACGCCATATCCTCCTCCGTAATATTCCTCAAATACTGGTCCGCGAACCGCCAGAACGCGTCCGTCGGGGTCTGGTTCTGCGGCTTGGTCACCCTGCTGTAATCGCCATCGAACCCTTCCTCGCCAGGTCCTGGCGCGTCAGCACCTGGACCGCGAGTGTCACTTGCCCCGCCGTGGACTTTGGATTTGGGCTTCGGGGCGGAAGGACGGGGTTTGGTTTGCTGGGGTAGGGGGCATGGGGAATATGGGGTGGAGGGAGGTGAGGTGGGAGGGGGGAGGAAAAGGGCAGATATGAGGTGATTACCTTGGGTTTTGGCGCGGCTGGGGGTTTGGAGCCTTGGGAGTGGGAAGAAGGTGGAGGTGACGCTCGTCCGCTGAGAGAGCCGGTTTCTGGAGGGCGAGTGATGTGCGGGGCTTGGTGTTATGGATAGAAAACAGCCCAAAACTATTATTTATGTTGGAAACTTACCACCACTCTCGTCGCGTTTGCGCTTGTGCGGGTCTGCATCGTCAAACCATGTGACACCAACATCAACAACTCCACCGCAGTACCGCAGCACCCGCTCAACCCACCACCCAAACTTGCAAAATCCGGCAGAGGTTTCGGTCTCTGCAGCACTGGCGCGGGCGTCGGACGAGGCGGTCTTGGCCTCCCCTCTGCAGCTGCCTCGAGCTCGGGAATCCTGAGCTTGTACGCCTCAATGACCTCCCTCTTCCTCTGCGCCGCGGCCTCTAGATCGTTGTGGAGTCTCGAGAGCTCGCCCGTGATGGGGATGTAGCCTGTCGTCCTCTGGACCTCGTTTATGTCTTCGGAGGACAGAGTTTGCAGCAGGTAGTTGAGCAGATCGCCTTGAGTGGACGTCGCGGGCTCAATCTGAGTCAGGTCGAATGGCCACTCCATCCTGGTCGGCGCGGGAAGCGGAGAAGGGGAATCCATGATGTTGGTGGTGTGCCAGAGTGTTGGAGTGCCATGCCATCTCCAGCTATCCTTGACCCTCTTTCATTTTCCACCTCTTCAAGTTCCATTGGTAAGCTTTGAATCAATGGACTCTCTATTAGCTTCACCTGATGATTTGGTCCCTTACTGTAATCTATAATCGTCTCCAGTTGAGGCAATTGTCTCCCCAGAACATGGAGACGGGTTCATCCCAACGAACCCGCGGAATCTATACGCGTGTACACTGATTCCCGTCGTCGCCTCGTGATAAGTTTAGGGCCGCAGCAGCGCAATCCATCGTTTCCGCGGCGGAGATTATAAGAACGCGAGTCTCTTTCGTGGATATCGATTGCGGAAATGGCAGACTACGTGGACATTTGGGAGGGAACCTGGGTGAGCTTCGGCCTCTGTCCGAATGCCAACGCTCGATAATGTTGACCAACCTAATACATCCATCACTCCATCAGGTCAGCACGAACGAGGAGGACACCAACGCCATCAGTGACGCGCTCGTGATTCAGGTCGTTTCTGTAAGGATTTGCGTCGATTTCGCTCACTTGCATGGTGACTGCCGGAATGAACTGACGCCAGTGGCTCGTCCCGCAAAGCCGTCGTTTATGCACGTCCATCTCCCAGCCTCAAATCCTACGTGAGTACCCTTCACCTTCGCCAGCGCCAGAAGCCTTACCCCTTTCCTCCTCATAAAAGGTCAAGGACGGCGTGCTCTATCTCGAACAAACTCGCACCGTCATGGGAGTCTCGTCCACGACCACCTGGGCCGCCGATGGTGTCACCGTCGAGAGGGAGGAGCCTGTCGTCGGAAGGTCAAGATGACCGTTACGAGGAAGGACGGTGCCCTTGACAAGCTCATTGTTGTGAGTTGTTTGAGCATCGTGGACCCGGTATCCTGTTTAATGTCACACTATTCTCAACACTATAGACAACTATACCCGTAGGGGAGAAGCCCGGATGGGAAGCCACCGTGGAATGGAGCATCGTGACCGAGAACGGAGAGCGTCTTTGCATCCGGAAGACCACCGTGAAATCTCTCGTCGACAAGAAATCGTCCACCTTCACCGCCAGGGTACGTTCGTTATTCTGCTCTGACTGATAGCGTTCCTGCCTCTTTTGATTTGTCGACACTATAAGTCCAAGTCGTGGGCTCCCGTCGCAGGATCTTGGTAGATGGACTTTGTAAAACGCACGAACATTCTCATTGTATTGTTTTTCTTGTTCTGAATATATTCTGTTGAATCCGACCACTTTTTCGGTTCCGCGGGATCTAAGGGCCGCAGTTCGGCCGTAGCGAGACACTGCTTGCGAATTCAGGTTCTTCCCATCCACGATCCTCCTGAATCGATGGCTGACTACGAAGACACCTGGGAGGGAACTTGGGTGCGTGTGTCGTGCTATTCCGGTCACTTTCCCCAATCTTGTAAATCCGGAGTGTGTAGGTCGGCACCAACGAGGAGAATACCAACGCGATCAGAGAAGCGCTTACGATTCAAGGGGTCCCGTAGGTGTTGTTGTGTACGTTGCGCAGAATCGATTCGCCGATCATGTGACCACTGATTGGCCTGTCGGATCTCCGTCCAGAGGCTGGTCCGGAAAGCCCTCGTTCTCGCAAGACCGTCTCCCACCTTCAAGTCATACGTGTGTACACTCTGCCGCTCCGCGTCCTTTCTCTAGCCTGGCCATGAACAAACTAATTGCTGTTCCTTTATCAGCTTAGGTCAAGGACGGTGTGCTCTACCTGGAACAGAGCCGTACCATCATGATCTTCTCATCGTCTAGCACGTGGGCTGCTGACGGCCTCGAATTCGAAAGGGACGAGCCCGTGGTGGGTAAAGTGAGGCCGACGATTACGAGGAAGGATGGGAAGTATGATTCGCTGCTTGTGGTGAGTGCCGTGGAGGATATTTGACAAGTCTCTATCTTTGAGAGAAACGTTTTCTGTTCTCAGAAAACGGAGCCTGCAGTGGATGAACCAACAGGGGATGCGACCGCCGAGTGGAGTATCGTGATCGTAAACGGGTATATCCGCACAGCCACCGTTAGGTCCGAGGTCGGCGACAGAGTGGCCACGTTTACGGTCAAGGTGAGCGATGACCGTTGACGGAGATGAAGAAATCGTTCATGTGGTCGCTCACTCACTGGATTTGTACTGTGTGCTAAAGTCAAAATCAGCTCCCATCACTGGGTCCGGCTAGATTTCCAGAACATGCCTTCAATATTAGTTGTTTTTCAACGTTTTCTCATTACTTTTTGTGTTTCGAACATTGCAGTTCTCCTCACCAGCAATTGCGTTCTGACTGGGTCTATATCATTTCGTATTTTGAAGTTCTACCCACCCAACTAGTTCAAAACGGGACACACTGGCACACAATACTCCCGTCCTATCACTTCACTTCGCCTCCGGCCGCGCTAAAACGTACAACGGGTGCAAAATCCTCGTACGCGCAACGACGACGTTGTCTCCGCCTTGAAACTTGGCACGAGCTGCGGACACAAGCTTGCCAGCCTGTACATCAATGTGGTCGAGAGAAGACAAGTGACGGTTCAGTGGAGAGTGAGCCTTGCTTGGCTTCGAGACAGCTGCAACTCACGCTTTCTTCGACGAACTTTTCGACCGAGTCCCGGTTCTAAGGCGTGGAGTGAAGGAACATCATTCATTCGTTGACATTAGTGTTTCGTCGTACCAAATATGTGGTGATGGTGGAAGTATACGCCGCGAATAAGAGTGCTGTTCCGTTCAACAGAGGAGCAGTCGCCTTTCACTCACATCAACTTCATACGAAATGGTAAAATAACGGTGTAGCGCATCCGTCTCACGTTTTCCGTTCAAAGAAGCAGATGGTTTCCTTCCGTAATGAAGTGGGGACGGGTGTGTGTCGTCCAACGGGTTTCTTCACGCGAGGACGGAAGAGGACGGCAATCGCGTGGCGTCCAAGAAAGCACGGGGGAGACTTGAGCAATGGAACAGGAGACTAGTCGACACCAGATGTGTAACGCACCTCAAGTACGCGTTCGCCTTCCGAAACTCCGGATTCGCGTCCAAAACCCCGCTCAGGTGCTCTTCTAGCCACGGAACGAAGTCATCGTAGATCTCAAGTTCCACTTGCTCACGCCATCAGCACGCGACCGAGAAAGCACACCGCGATGGATGTCAGAGACGGATAGAGGACTCGGTGACTCATTAGGATGTGGGCCTTACCTGCGAGTTCGACCTCGTACAGCACGGGGAGTGATTTGGGGTTCGAGGGCGCGTGGAAGGCGGTTGTGTCGGCGGGTGCGCTCATGGTTTTGTGGGGTTTGAATCGATGGTGATGGTATTTGGTGAAATAGTTTGTCGGCAGATTTTCCTTACCCTCCACCGACTTTCTTGTAAGATAGTGGGGCTATGCCCTTGAGCTCGCCCGTTGCGAGCTTATATGGTAATTCACGCCTTTTGGCATGAATTAGTTTTGAGAGGAGAGCCGGGTGGGTGAGACGTCGGCCAAAAGACGGAATTCCCAGGGGAATCCGGGAACATTATGCAAGATTACATTGCATTGAATACACAGCCTGAACATCTTATTTGGTTTCGTTTGGTGGTGTATCCCTCCACAACGGCTCGTCATCCTCCGCCGGCGTGAATTTTCACCAGCTCAAGCAGTCATCCCTCATCGATAACGCAGCACTCTACGTCTTTGATTGCTAGAACCTCCTCCAGGTATACCCCAAGGTCATCTTCCACTTCACGGACAATGTCAATCGGTATTCGCTCCTCGCTGACAGTGCTCCTCCCATTGGGGCCAGCCTTGTCACCCTTTCAACCACAAAACTCTCACCTGTAGAGCTTTTGATGCGTTTGGAAGACCTTTCCCCTTTTCGAATCCACAAACCCGGGGGGTCCAAGTGTTCGTTGGTGGTCCACGTTCTTATCAACCCAACAGCACCACAGCCCTCTCGCTCTGGATGAAAACGCCGCGGCGTCTCTGGCGTCATTCTGAGAGGGACTTGATGTTCGGGGATTGTGATCGTTTGGTATTTCTCACCTGGTTTCTCTAAACCACTCACCCACCTGCTCCTACCTCCCACGAATGGAATCCGAACCTGATAGCGCAAACGGCACCTCGTATTGTTTCTGTGCGTCGATCGAGCGGAAAACCCCGGGGGTTTTGCGGTCATTTCAAAAAGGTTTTTCGTGACACGCGGGGTCCTGCGAACGGACTTTGAGCTCCCCCTTCGTTCGTTTCACTCGCTATCGCTCGTTCACGAACTACGGGCGAGCCACAATTGAGACTGCATAAATTAGTTACAGTAAATGATCCCTTTCACTCGAAGCTATGCACCTTCCTACGTGTGCTTTCCCTCACCCGTCTCCTTCCCCTTGTCCAGTTTTTCGTCCACGATTCTCAATCCCATCATCATCGTTCCGACAGCCGCCACTACCAAACATGCAGACATTCCCACAGTGACATAAAATACTGCTCGCAGGCTCTCCACGAACGCTAGGACGGCACCCGCGATTTCGTCCGGTGGGACGAAATTTGGTGGTGCAGACCGAACTTCAAGAGGGTGGTTTTGGACCCACGAGAGGGACGCGTGCGGGGCTAGTCGGGACAAGGATGCGGACAGGGTGTTGGTGAAGACCGTGGATGTCACTGGCGGGCCGGAAGACATGTTAGCCTAATACACGTCACAAGAAACGATCTCAAAATGTCAATGGTACGAACCGGCAATACCAAAAACGGGCCCAAGAACACCGAAAAAGTTCTGTAGCGATAGGACTCGTTTGATCGTGCTTGCAGTTCTCATGGGCATGGGAAACAACTTACGGCCATTGTAATAGCCTTCCACCACATTCTGTATAGCCGTAATCGGGAGCTGAATATAGAGGCCGATAGATATCCCACAAAGGACCACTGCACCATGAGACCACTGCACCATGATCTGAACGTTTCAAATGTATCAGCGCTTCACACCAACACTCACTTATCCCAACCTGCATTGCATTGCCGCTCCTCTCATCCAGCATTGTCAACAGCACTGTTGCGGCCAACATGCCCAGACTTCCAGCGACCCACAACGCACAATACTTCCCCCAACGGGATACAGCCCAGCCCGTTAGCAGAACGGCCGGTTGGATGGAGAGAATGAGTGGTACCGTGATGAGGCCAGAGGCCAGTGCATTTGAGCCGTGGACAACCTGGAGCTGGAGGAACCCCGCAGGATTTAGAAACATGGCGGTGAATGTCGACGCTTTGTTTCCAGTGGAAACATGATACCACTCACGTACAATGGGACGTAGTACATGGCTGCATTATACATGATTCCTCCGAAGGACGCCGCCACGAGTATTATGACCACCTTTGGGTTATAAAACAGCGACGGGATTATGATGGGTTCTG
This sequence comes from Gonapodya prolifera JEL478, assembly GCA_001574975.1. Taxonomy (NCBI): domain Eukaryota; kingdom Fungi; phylum Monoblepharomycota; class Monoblepharidomycetes; order Monoblepharidales; family Gonapodyaceae; genus Gonapodya; species Gonapodya prolifera. The sequence continues at coordinate 158,968 of KQ965815.1, forward strand.
AATGGCGGAGCTCCGCCCAAGCAACGAGTGGAATAAAGGTAGCTTGGGGAACGTAAACCAGCGTCATTGGAAATACAGGTATTTGTATCGTAGGTGCTTTCGGAGACGACTGACAACAACTCACTTCCAAAAACAAGTGGCACCACAATGATCGCATCACTCCAAGCGTAGTGGGACGAGAATGAGCACCATGCTAGCACACAGGAGGAAGCACCCAAGAAAATCAATCCTGCGGAGTTTGGAAACAAGTGTCCCACCGGACGCCGAAGGTGGGTCCGAAGGTACGAGCAGGATTACGAGAAGTGTCGCAATAGCGCCCACGGGGAGATTTATGTAACTCGCATTGGAAGAAATGCTACATAAAACAAGGATTATGAAGACGGAATATATTTGTCACTCACAAGCTCCAACGCCATCCGATACCATCGGTGAAAGCACCACCAATAAGAGGCCCACATATTCCGTATACAGCAAACACGATCGCAAATAATCTTTCAAGCGTCGCAAACATTGGTGGGCGGCCAGATCGATGGGCGATTATTTTGCAACCACTCACGACTGATATTTTGCGTTCTCTCGTCGACCAACCATCTCGCTGATGATAACTATACACCCTATAAAAAGTCCCGCGGTCCCCACACCTGCTACAGCCGTCCCGATGATGAGGGCGGGCATTGATGTAGCGGCCCCACAGAGCAGGGAGCCGAGTTCGAAAAGGAAGATGGCGGACAAGAATGTGCGTTTGAGCCCAAAGATTGGGCCCAGAGCGCCAAAGATGGGAACCAGGGCTCTAATTCAAAGGTCGTGGTATTGGGATTCGAAGATAGTGGAGACCATGTAAACACAAAGAATACCAACGTTGCGGTCACAAGAAAAGCTGTCAAGATCCATGATATGCCCGTGATGTCTTGGAAGTCGGTGATAATTTTGGGTACGGCCGTGGCCACTGCGTCAGAACAGGTGATCGAGGTTCTGAGTCGATTCTTGACCAATACTTAGAGTTTGACATGTGTACTTACCGATGCTCTGATCCAGCGCCGACAAGAAAATTGTCAGAAGAAGCCTTTGCCGTGGTGAAGAGCTGGTTTCATATCTACACCTCAAGAAAGTGCATTGCGCAAGTTGCTACACCCACCCAAACATTACAAGTCCGAAACGGAACCCCTGGGGCCTTTCCCGTTTTACATCGTCGTCACCACTTAACTGGAGCTCCTCTCGCACGCCATTGCGGCTCTTGAGGGTACCCGCTCGGTCAATGATTACCGGGGTTCGTGTCGGCGTGACAGAAGCTGAATCGCGAGATCCGGCATCTTGCTGGGCTAAGAGAGTCTCAGACGACGCGCCCACTCGAGATGTTTCTGAAAGGACGGTGAGCGAGTCGGTCGTGGCCATCTGGGCCACACGACGTCGAGGATGATGACTCAAGTAGAATACTGCTGCGCCATCACTCGCAAACGGCATTCTTCAAGAGAGATGATATGCCATTATTTTCTAACGAGCTTTTCATCAAAACGCTCGTGCAGTGTTATTAATTTTTAGGTGAGTCGATATATATCTGTCACTCCAAATTATCGACTTTCGTCAACCCGTTTTTCCTCGTCTGTCTCGACTTTCTTCTTTGTCCCCTTTTCGTCCACAATGCTCACCCCAACCAACACTGTCCCAACCGCCGCCACCACCAAGCACGCACCCATTCCCACGGTGACGTAAAACACCGTCCTGAGACTCTCGACGAATGCTCGGACAGCACCTGCAATCTCCTCCGGCGGGACGTAATTTGGAGGAGCAGAGCGTACTTCGATGGGGTGGTTTTGGACCCACGAGAGTGACGCGTGCGGTGCAAGGCGGGTGAGAGAGGAGGACAGGGTGTTCGTGAAGACGGTGGATGTGACTAGCGGGTTCGTTCAGTTGTGATAGTGGGACGAAACTTGGTGGGGAAAAGAGAAACAAACCTGCAATACCAAACACTGGTCCAAGTACACCGAAGAAGTTCTGAAACGACCGGCTTTCGGTTTGGCATATTGCATCTTGCCACATGACTCGACAAACTCACTGCTACTGCGATGGCCTTCCCCGCCATCTCTCCATCAACGGCATTTTGTGCACCAGATATGGGTAGTTGAATATACAGACCGATGGATATGCCACAAAGGATCACTAGAAGATGGGGGAACAACACCGCTTGATCAGCAGCGACGCTCAAACTGTATAATTTCCAGGCGTTGCCACTCACTTATCCCAATCTGTCTCGCGTCACCACTCCCCTCATCCAACGTCGTCAGCAGTGCCGTTCCAACGACCATGCCCAGACCGCCCGCGACCCACCACGCCCCGAACTTTCCCCACCGAGCCACACCCCAGCCGGAAAGCAGAACCGCTGGTTGGATGGACAGAATAAGGGGTACCGTGATGAGACCCGAGGCGAGTGCGGTGGAGCCGTGGGCGACTTGGAGCTGCCGTCGCGGGGGAATACATTACATGTACTAAAGCAATCGGGACGAGTAAACGCTGCTCACATAGACGGGGACGTAGTAGATGGTGGCGTTATACACCATACCGCCAAAGAACGCAGCCGTGAACACCACGACGGCCTTTGGGTTACGGAACAGCGAGGGGAGAATGATGGGTTCTGGGTGACGCAGTTCCGCCCAGGCGAGGAATGGGATTAGGGCGACTTGGAGGAATGCAAGTCGTTTGGATGTCGTGGTTGCGTTGTTCGCGAGGAGAAGACAACTCACCTCCTATCACAAGCATCACGATGATAAATGCATCACTCCACTTGTATTGGACGCCGCCCAGACTCAGAGGTACCAGAATCAGCACCATGCTGGCGCATAGGAGGAAACATCCCAGGAAATCGATCCTGCGAAGTTTGGAGACAACAGTGCCCCCAGATTTTGACGGGGGGTCGGAGGGAACGAGCATGATCACGAGAACGGTCGCGATTAGCCCAACGGGGAGGTTGAGGTAGCTTCGACGGGAAGAGTTGGTACCCGGGAACGACGTGAGGTGAAGAATGAAACTTACAAGCACCACCGCCACCCAATCCCGTCAGTGAGCGCACCACCCACGAGAGGGCCGCACACACCCGATACAGCGTACACGAGTGCGAACGAGCTGTAGACAGGAAACTGTTGGACTTTGCGCCATGAAGACATCGTAAACGTCCCCAAAAACTCACGCCTGGTACTTTGCATTCTCCCTCCTCCCGACCATCTCACTAATAATCACAATCACACTTATGAACAATCCCGCCGTCCCGATTCCCGCGACGGCCCTCCCGATGATGAGGGCCGGCATGGACGGCGCGGCGCCGCACAGGAGGGACCCGACTTCGAAGACGAAGATGGCGGAAAGGAAGGTCCGCTTGAGACCGAAAATTGTGCCAAGGGTGCCGAAGATGGGGATGAGGGCGCTGATAGGGGGAGGGTGAAGGGGATAAAGGGGAGGAAAAGGAGTAGGGAAAGCTCACGTGGTGGTGACGAGGTACGCAGTCGAGATCCACGATATGCCCGTGATGTCCTGGAAGTCTGTGATGATCTTGGGCACGGCCGTTGCCACTACGATTGCACAGAAGAAAACCTAATGGTTAGATACCACTTCTCTTGCAAGAGCAAACGCCGCACGAGGAGACATACCGATGCTCTGATCCAACGCCGCAAGGAAAATCGACAGCAAGAGTCTGTACGACGTTCAATTTCGAGGCGCTCCAACTCAAAAATCGTTCACCGCACGGGCAACTCACCCGAACATGACAACCCCGAACCTGACGCCCCGCGGTCTGGTCCTCTTGCCCTCCTCCTCCTCATCCTCATCCGCCGCTTCACCGCCGTTCTGCGCTTTCCCTTGTTCGTCATCGTCATCGTGGGCCTTGAGTGGCTCTACTTGGTCGATTTCCCGCGGCTCGACTTCCAAAACGTAGGGTTTGGCACCGGTACCCTCGTCGACGGGCGGGGGCGGGAGGAGTGTCTCGTGCGACTCGCCCGCGCCAGTGCCAGACCCTTCCACACGGGGGCCGTCTTCGTCGCTAGGGGCCATCTCGGACAATCTCGAGGGAGACGAAAGACGGCTATTCTAAGGTGCTACAGACCGCGCCACACCCACTCGCCAACCTTTGTCGGCAATCGGGATTGGATTCGGTTCCGGACGCCCCATGAATCACGTTCGTATTAATTACTTGAATAAAATGCTTTTGGTGAACTGGTTCGTCGGGTGGCCCCCCGGAACCGGGCAATTTCATACTCCCCTGGTACTCCACGTGCCACGGTGACGGTTGCATTCAAATCTTACTCTTGGATTTGGCTGAGTCGGGAGCATGACGAAAGAAAAGACACATTTATGACACTCATTTCCCGTCGCCAACACCCCCCGCACAACTCACCCTCCATCTCCCTCCTCTTCCTCCCCATCTCCTTGGCCGTCTCGCCCGTAGTCGCTTGCACGCCCATAGCTCTCACACTCTCCACATTCCCCCTTTCGAAATCGGCACGCACGACCTCCCGAAGGAGTCGTTTGGCGGTGAGGAGCGCGATGGGGGCGGAGAGGGAGAGGTGGGTGGAGAGGTAGGTGTGTACGGAGGTGGCGAAGGTGGCGGAGGGGAAGATTTGGCTGTGCGGAGTGGGGGGTGGGCACGAGCCGAGGTGCAGTGGGTAAGTGCATGATACGGAGGACAGCTCGCCGGCAAAGGAACTCACTTGACGAACCCCCACGCTTGCAACTCCTGCGCCGTGGCTTTACGTCCAAACATCTACCCCCGCATCATGTCAGTCCTCATGAAAGAATTTGAGCACAAGGTCCAAAGTACGACCGCAACCCACCACGACCTCAACAGCCCTTCCCCACCCCATCCTTGTCGAAAAGCTCTGCGCGCATCCTCCCTCGGGTACCAAGCCCAAATTCGAGAACGGCAAGTGTAGTGTGGCCGTGTCGGACGCGAGGATCAGGTCGGCGTAGGCCATCCATGCGGCGGTGATTCCGACCACGGGACCGTTGAGTGCGAAGACGAGGACTTTTGGGTGCTGGGTCGTACAATGCAATCGACGGGATGTCGGCAGTTAGTTTGCAAGGTGACGCGTCATGCGTCGCCCAGTCGCCCCCGGCAGCGCAGACGACCCACGTTGATAAGCATCCGCCCGACAAGTTCGACCCACCCCAACCGCTCGGCCTCCCCCAGGAGTTGGAGAGACTTTGAGGAGGATTCGAGCGGGGATGGCGGGCCGGTTGTGAGTGCGGCGCCGCCGGCTATGCACGAATCACGATCGGGGCAGTGGAGGAACGCGGTCGACGGAAATGGTGAGAAGGGGATATTTAGGTGATTTATGAGGATGGAGTGGAATCGATTACTAACCCTTGAGGTCCACTCCCGCCGAGAACAATCTGTCCAACGAGACGACGGCAATGCGGATGAGTAATCCAACCCAATCGACGGGAAGCACTCCACAGACGTCGAATACGAGTACGCACCGTCCTTCACCCGTAATGACCGTGACGACCGTATCGGGATTGTTGGCGAGGTCCTCGAGTGCGCGAAGGAGCGCGTGGATGAGCGGGGGGGAGAGTGCGTTGAGTGATTTGGGGCGGTTGAGTTTGACTGTGGATGGGGCGCCAGGGGTGGCGAGGTGGTGAAGGTCAATGGGACTGAATTGGAGAGAAAGACGAGGAAAACAACGCACTCGTCGCGATCTTCCCGTCGATTGAGACGACAACGTCCTGGTGCGCGTGTGTCATTGCGGAGAGTGGATGGTAAGTCGGAAGAAAGGGTCGGGTCTTCAGATGTTGGAGTCCGATGCCTGGACCGGGCACCAACCGCAGCAACTGTACCAATTTCGTGGCATTGCGGGGAAGAGGGGTAAGCAAAGTAGTTGGTTTTTGGGGCTCTACGGGTTTTGGAGTGGGTATCGAAAAGATTTGGTTTTGAGTGTGAGAAAGGCAAGAAGGGGTCACCTTTCCGAGCACTACGAGAGCGAGGTAAAACCTCGATTTCCTTTCATAAACAAGACTAGCTTCGCTCTCAGATAACAAATCAATCGAATATTTGGTCGTCTAGTTCCCCGACGGGCCGCAGCAAGGACCCACGCAACACAAATGACTGCAGGACACTGGAGCGACACCGACTCGATGCCAGAGGAATCGCAATGCTCCGTACGGGTTACCGGTGGCGTGGCACCCGTGCAGGTGTTTCTGGACTTTGAGTGCGTCTCCCGTTGCGAGTCACAGCACTCGACTCTGTCCTCTTACTCACACTGCGACTCCACAGCGGCACGCTCACGAAACAAGACATCATCACGACTCTCTTCGCCTCCTCGAACTGCGACCCATCCGGTTCAATCCTCGCAAATCTCAACGCACACTGGTTCAATGGCACCCGCCCGTTTCGCGACCTGTACTCGGAGATGACTGCCCATTTGACCCTGTCGTGGGACGAGGCGTGTGCAGTGCTGGAGAGGAAAGTCACGTTGGACAAGGGGGTGGAAGAGTTCTTGACGTGGTGTGTACAGGAAAGTGCAGTGAACGCGGCGATCGTCAGTGGGTGAGTTCGGATCGGACGCGCGGCTTACGCTACTATTATAGTAACCGCGTGGTTCCGGGCCCGCGTCACTCCCAAACGCTGCTGGTTCTCTCCCGATCCGCATTCTCGTTGTCTCGATTTAGTGCCATGCGCCCCTGCATCCAACACCTGCTGCACAAGTACCTCCCGCACCACGTCGCGGCAAACATCACCATTATCGCTTCACACGTTTCCATTTCTGGAACGAAGGATGTGGACGTGCCGTGTGTTCCGCTGGCGACGGAACATGACTCACCGGACGCACAGCTTGTACATTCCGCTGCCGGACCTCGCCCTGTCCACCACGCCGCACCCGTACCAACCTACTCCCCTCCAATCAACCTCACCCTACCCTCCCTTCCCTCCCTCCCCTCCACATTGCCTCCTTCTCCCCCTGCTCTTTCCCATTACCAAACCTCAATCCCACCGCCACCCCTCCGCAACAACTCACACCGCCGCACATGGCGCCTGCACCACCTAGACGACTCCGAAGTCGGATTCGATAAGCGCCGTGTCGTGGATACTGTGCGGTGCACCTCCTCAGTTTCCCCCCTCGTGATATTCATCGGCGACGGCTTCAACGACATCTCCGCCGCGCGGCTTGCCGACTTTGTGTGTGCCCGGCGAGGCAAGACGTTACATTCCTGGCTGGAGAGAGGACGGGAGGGGTGTGATGGGGTGGCGAGGGGGAGTAGGGAGGTGGGGCATGTGGGGGTGGAGTGGCGGGGAGTGGTAGCGGGAGCGGGGGTGGAGGTAGAGGCGGAGGCGGATAGAATGACCAGTGGGAAGGAGGGCGGGTTGGAGGACATGGATAAGGACGAGGACGGCAAGGATGAGGGGGACGATAGGAAGGATGACAACGGACGGAGAAGAGAGCCCATGCGGTGGATAGCGTATGACGATTTTGGGGATGTGCATAGGGCCGTAAGGGAGTGGGTTGCGTGGCGTGGCGTGCGGGAAAGGGTGTGACATGTGTGACATGTGACGTGTGAGGCCTGGCGTGCGTGTGGTGCGAGGGGTGCGGGTTGTGGGGTCGAAGGGGGCGGGATGTGCGTGGTGCGTGCTGTATTTTTAGCGCGGTCAAGACCGTGAAGTAGGGTCGGGGGCCGGGCGTATTTTCGCCAAAGAGGCGTGAGCGAGAGGGACGATCTAAGGAATCAACATCGTGTCGCGATAACGAGACTTTAAGATAGTAAAGGCCTTGCCTTGAGCTCGCCCGTAGCGAGCGATACATGTAATTCGCCGGGGGGCTTGAATTAGAAATGATTTGATTATGTATGTACCCTTATCTTGGACTGGGCAATACAACAGAGATTACCGTCAGTATATAGACTCTAATAAGCTGAGGCGCCTCCGTGAAGGCCAACCCCGCCAACCTCCGCTCCTCCGCGAGGCGAGCCTTGAAAGTGTCACTTTTTCCCAATCCCGAGATGCTGCTAAAGATTGGGCAAATATTATATGATGACATCATCCTTTGTACCTCCTGTGGCAAAAAAAAAAAGATGTTGTATGTTCCTGACTGAGTACCTTTTGTGTCATTTCTAGGCTTCTAGTGCTTTGGCCCTGTGCCCTGCTGCTTTAAACCACTGGTGTTGACAACCCTCCTTCTTAGAACCTACCCCAAGATGGTGCTTTTTTACTTGCTCCACCCTGAGACTTTATGTTGTTACTGTTTTGGCATTTGGTGTGTAACTAACATAAGGGGTCACAGTACTGGTCTTGGACATTTCAGGTTGCCGATGGAGCAACCTGCCAAACTTGCATGGCACATCACTTCTAATGTTTTTGTACATACTTTTATGCATGTTTGCAAGTCATGTTAAAATACAAAAAGCTGTTATGGTGTGTTACTGAGACTTTCTTCAGTGAAGGGCCTTACACAAGCATCCTTCTTGGGAGAAGCATGGTGGGCTTGCATGTGATCTGAGTCTAAAGTCTGCTCATTTCATTTTGGCTCTTGTGTTGCTTAAATAACATGGGATGAAATCTGCGTGTGTGTGTGTGTGGGGGGGGGGTGGATGGCATGATCAAACTTGCTGTCATACAAGAAACCACTCCTGCCATTTTCTGTCACATCAATCCTACCAGCCAGGCTTTACAACACATGCTTTCTGGTGCCTGAGCAGTAAGAAATGGAGACCAAGGTTCCATTGAGTGTATGATGACATCATCACTGTGACTGACACTGCTACCCAACCTAGGGGTGCTCCGTGAGACCTGTGTGCTGCAGGACCATGATCATATATGAGTGACACAAAGCATACATAGTAGGTGTGACATTGTCTCACCTGCAGGACCACGACACCAAACGTGGGCTGTGTCCTGCAGGGGAGAATATATAAACTAGGGAACTGTTCCATGCTGTGCTGCCTAAAGTGCCTCGCCTTAACAGCACTGTGCCACACTCTACCCCACACAGCCATGTAAGTGGCTGTCACCCAGCAGGCTGGGTGACAGATACTGCATGAAAACATCACTAAATTGTTCTATGCCCCCAGCCTGGTATCTTTTCTGTCACTTTCAGGCTTTTGATTTCTCCTGCTGATGCTCACCTCCAGTGGTGACAAGGTCCCTTCTTGAGCAATAAATACAAATATGGTGAATTTTTGCTCACTGTGCTTAGTTTCTCTTTTGTTTCTGGCACAAAGCTCACACAATTTGTGCAGGTACTGCTTGTAGTGCTATTCTATGTTGCTGCATACATTCCTCCTTTTCACATGTTGCTTGCAATATTGTGCACTTAGCACTCAGAGCATTACACAAGTGCACGGCTTCCAATTTTGCACTGGTAGCTTGCATGCAAAATCAATCAAGTAGCTCCAGCTTGTTCCACACTTCCAAGTTACTTAAATTATTTCTCATAGCAACATTTTCAACATCTCATGTAAGTTGTGTGGTATGACCAACAACCAAACTAATTGCTGCCATACAGCAAACCACTCCTCACTTTTTTGTGTTGCCATAGTAGAAACCACGTGGGCCTTGCTATGTATGCTGCTTGTGCCTGAGTGGTGACAAACAGTAGGTAAGGTTGGCTGTGTGGATGATGTTGTCTTCCATCATGTCTCCTGAGTTGCACCATATGAACACATTACCAAGGTGTTCTATGATCCAGACTCTGTACCTTTTGTGTCACTCCTAGGATTTTGGTGTCTGCTGCAATTGCTCACACCTATGGCTGACAATGTCTCTGCCTCATCTGTTGTTGTCAACACCAAGGTGGTGCATATTTTGGAACACAGAACCAAGTTTTCTAGTACCAAGCTGACATATTAGGTACAACACATTCCAGATTGCCCATCAACCCCCAACTTTGAAAGCTTGCATTGCACATCACTTGTTAATTTTTGTATTAACTTTCATTTGTACTGCCACACAGAAACTCACAAAAGCTGTTTTTGTGTGTTCCTTGAAATGGTGCAAGCTCAAATGCAGGGCCTTTCACAGTCACACTCCTTGAATGATGTGTTTGTGCATGGTGATTTGAGAGCTTGAATACCATGTCAGTCTAATGTTGCCCACTTCTTTGATGCTCTTGCACTGAGCAAATTATAGACTGTGAAGTTTCTTGTGATACTTGTTCAAAAACAGGGTTTGCTGAGTTAAATTACAGGGTGTGAGTGATCACAAATCATAGGTTTCCTTTGCATTGAATAACTAAGCTTGCCACCACCCTTTGCTTTTTTGTGTCACCTTATTTCCAACCAGCCAGGCCTTACTACAAACACCTGCTGTTACCAATGAGGTAACAATGTTGATGAAAGGAGATCACAAGTGTGATGACATCATCCCTTGTGACTTGTGCTGCACAAAAAATAACCTATATGCTGTATGTTCCTCCTTTGGTACATTTTGTATCATGTGTGGGCTATGACACTTGTTGTTTGCTGCTCACAACTGCCAGTGACAAATAATGCCTTTGATGGTAGTAAGCACAAAAGCAGTGCTATTTTGCTCATTGCACCATGCAACATTATGCTGTTACTGTTTTTGGTTTCTAATATGTGGCTCTCATAATGGACAACAATACTGGGTGCAATAACATTCCAAGTTGTACATGGTCCAACTTGGCAAACTACCATTGCAATGCACTCCTTTATTTCTGGATGAATGTTCATTTGTGTTCCCAGACCATGCAGAAATCCACAAAAGATATTTCAAAGTGTTCTTTTGAACTGATGCTGGGCTTTACACAAATAACCTTCATGATAAGTGCATGGCAAGCTCTGTTGCATCTCCTGCATGTCACCATAGCCTCAGGTGGCATCCATTGACATGGTATATATAGTGTGAGGTGTTAAGTGCTGTGCCACTACTGTGGTCATGTATTTAGATGAG
>KQ965815.1:179958-219515 GCA_001574975.1 Gonapodya prolifera JEL478
CACCACCCCCTCCACCGCCCCCACGTGAGTTCCTTTGCAACCACTTCGCCCGAAATGTAATACACTAACTCGTTGAATCCTCAATCTCCCAGCTCCCCCGCCACCGCCACCACCGCCTCCTCCTCCACCACCACCACCCCCACCGCCCCCACCAACCGGCGGCTCAGGCCAATTCTCAGGCCAACTGACCTACTACTACCCGGGGGTAAGTACTCCCTTTCCCTTGCCTTCCCTTGCCTTGTTTTGTGTGCGCCGGCGTGTTCTCAATTCTCACCCTCTCGTTTCTCGCTTCGTTGTTGTCGTTATTGTCGTTGTTGATAGGGCGGCCTCGGATCGTGTGGGACGCCGTTGTACGACGGCGACGCTGTCGTGGCCGTGGTAAGTCCTGCATCCTGCGTTCCATGTTCCTCCGGCTTCGAAAAAAGCCTCCAAGGCCGAGCCGCCGAGCCGCCGAAACACCCCGCTGACTCCGCTCTCCACTCTTACACAGAACTCGGCGCAGTATCAGTCCAGCAGCTGCGGGCGCTGCATCCGCCTCTACTACCAGGGCCGCTCCACGACGGCCGTGCAGCGCGACATGTGTCCCGGGTGCGCGTATGGGGATTTGGATGCGACGGTTGCGGTGTGGAATGCGTTGGGGGGTAAGTTGACGAGGTCAAAAAGGGGGAGAAGGGGCGGCAGTGCGGCGAGCTCGAGGTCGATGGTTGTGTGTGATGTACTTGCAGGGGGGTGCGCTGGAAGGATGGCGGGTTGGGGTTGGGGTGATTGGACATTTGCGAACGGGAAGGGAGGCGTTGAGTACGATGGAAGGATGCGATGATCCTTGTGATGCGATGCGTACAGACTGTCATCTGACTTCTTGTCGTCTTCCCCCCTCCCTCTCCGATCCGATCCGTAGTCGACCTCGGCGTGGGCCGCGCGAATGGGATGACTGTGAGTACTTCACTCGTTTTCCTTCCCCTCTACGCTTCCATCTCACAACTCGCCTGATCTTTAGTGGTCCTGGTGCTAAATCGCCCTCACATCCACCCCTCCAACCACCACCCCCGGTATTTCCATATTTGGATTATTTGGTCGGGCTCCCTGGTGGAGCTTGTTGCATCTTTCCCTTTTTTTTTCGTCCCTTCCTTTCTTTCCCTCCCCCCCTCCCACCCCACCCCCGCTCCCCGCTCCCGTTTTTATTTGTTCACTTCATTTCGTCAAAAAGCCTTTCCCCCTATAGACCACATTCGTATCTGCCCTGTTTTCCCCATCATGCACCACTTTTTATTTTCCCTTTGCTTCGTTTTTATCATCACACTGTGCAGATGCAAAAGTTGCATAGACTGCGGCTCAGGGAGCCGTTTTCAGCTGGTAGACTAAAAATCTTAAAAAAAGCTAGTTGCGTTGTAGACGCCGGCTGCGAACTGAATGATTCGAAAAAAAATTGTGCTGTTGTTGTATCATGTGGAGTTTGCTCTGGTGGTAGGCTCCGACTGGACTCATGCCCGATTCATCCAGCTTGGTTTCGCCGGAAAACGTCATATCGAGAATTATCTGTCACTATTGATCAGCCCTGGAGACGTCTGCACGCCCCCACCAGTTCTCGCACCTAGCTGCTTCTGCTTCATGCCTTGTTTGTCCAAGGAAGAAGAGAGATAAAAGAAAAAAAAAGATATGTAGTTCAGACACGCACAAATTTCGATCTTTTCAGCAGTGGCGACTAAATGATAATATCGACCTGTGGTGACGCACGGTATTTCAGCCCTCTTTTTGTTCCTTTTGCCGGGGCGGTCCGTTTCAACCGGGCTTATCAGAAGCGCAAACATATCAAAACCACCAAGGAGCAGCCCTAACCCTGCCTGGTCGAGTCTTACCCCGCCCACCTTTTTTTTCTTTTCCCCCATCTTTTTTTTTGGCGGCCCTTTGAGCTGAATGATCGAAAAGGATGATGTTGCGTTGTGAAATTTGGAGTGTTCTAGAAACCCTTTGCCCATCCCGCACCGTCACTGGCCCCCGGTCGTGGACTCGTCGTCACTACACTGCACGATTTGATGCATATGGTCGTGCACGACGCACGTGCACGTGCAGTACACACGAGCGATTTTTCAGTGCTGATGTCAAATGTCGAAGACCTCTCACAATGGGTTCGTCCATGAGACATTCCAACCGGTGCGGTTCTCGGAACGAGCGTTGAATGCCCTTACCACAAGGGTACAAATGCAACGTATAATAATACAATAACGAATATGGCTATCACGACTTGGATCCGTGTCTCTTGTCCTCTTTCACTTTCCCAAAAGTAAAGAAGTCATTGACATCCCGGCCCACCAGCAAAGTCCAACTACACCGACGCGCCCCCCATAGAGTCCACACATTTATCTGGGGCTGCTGTACACTCCTTGCACTTGTCTACTCCGACCATCGCAACTTGGACACATTGGATTGTGACAGTCGGTGCAGTTGTGTCTGGTGCTCGAACAGGAGTGAGCACCACACCAACTGGCATCCAGTTCCCGTCAACGTATCGGGTACATAATATGAGCACACCTCAAAATGGTCGGAACAAAAGGACCACCGTTGCGAACATGACAAAATAGCAGCGGCAATATTGCCCATCCGTCTATTGTTGCGCAACGGGGACACATTGTCTTCTCAAAGCACCCAACATGGCTACAGCTTCGCGATCTATCAATGCATTGGGGACACATGATGCTGTAGCTATAGCGTCCACGACACGACACAGAAATTGTGAACGTGTTTGTCCTGTCAACACAACCACATCCACAGCAGACAGATAATTCCACACAGCCAGAATAAAATGTCCGTGTGGAGCTCGGTGGATTTGTAATGTCAGGTGGAAGGGCATATCCGCGCGCGCTAGACGTCGGGAGAAAGGAGGGAACCCAGCTGAGAGGTGTTTAACCAATTGATTCAGGCAACCTATAGCCGCAATTGTGGCAGACTTTTGGATAAAGTTCCAACAAGTTCGGAAATGTATCAAATGCTGCTTGGGAGAGGTGCTGCATGGTGTCAGCGCGATTCGATGGGTACCTTGCGGCAATACCTGGAGGTCCACTTTCGAGACCAGCTTTCAATGTACGAAGCTGAGATTCCTCGTGTTCTAACGATGGTAGACGATCCCCGACGTTTGCTGCCGGTGTGCGAGTTGACAGATTTTGAAAGATGTGATTCAGAGATATGTTAGGGCATCGGCTGATGGAGAGGAAGACCACCTTCCGTTGGTAAATGAGTTTCCATAACTGTCCAAGTCGTGATTGCTGTCGTGTCCAAGATAATCTTCCTGAAATCTGCCATCACTTTTGTCCTCGCATCGTCATTCGATGTCCCCGAGGTCCATTTCGCGAATAGTCCGACGCATTTCTCAAACTCGGCGTCGTCGAGAATCAGACCGTACTCCGAAAAATCGGCGTCCTGCCAAAGAGCTGCAACACGAAGGATGCCGTGAAGGGATCGAGATGAGCTTCCGAGTCTAATCCGAGAAGGAACAGGGAGGTACGTGAGAATGGAAATAGTCGTTTCGTGAGGGAGAGTGGAAAGAGTTGCCATGGATTCTCGTCAAGTTTTGGTTACGTCCGGCTCAACTTCTAAACGCTACACCACACGAGCGTGAATGCAGGAGGGCGAATGCGAATGCTATATAGTGCGACGGTGTCGATAACACGAATTCTTCCTACTCCCTCCCGGCATTTCCAACATATCACATCGGCGCGCCTCCACTAGCCCTCCCAAAGTAAACGAGACCTGGTAGAAATGGGGTGTCGAGAGGCCCCTCGTGCACCGTGTGATTGTTGGAACGCTCATAGTCGGACCTTCTCGCGAGTGCCTCACTCAACTGCGAGCGCGGTCGTGGGAACAATGAATCTATTGTTCGGATAGAGTAATAATCCGTGGGTGCGTATTAAATTCTCGCCAAATCCATGGTGACACCACACTCACCATGTCGGAGCCACATACATGCATGCCACTCGCAATCGGTGGACAGACGTAGCTTCCTGCATATCAGACTCCGCATTTGGTGGATACGAGACGTGAGGGAGTCGAAGAGACGTCAAATCAACCACCGTTCTCTCACCCACAGTTCTGCACCATTCGGAGCTGCTTGACCCTCCTTCGGGCAACGGGACCGAACAAGGAGTGAGAAGTATCATACCCGATCCCCCGTTCGGCCGGATTTCGCGGCACGCCTAGCGTGAATCAGCGGTGCAATCAGTCCCCGAACTCACTAGACCCTACCAACCACACCACACGCTCCAAACTTATCTTTTGCCATGATTCACGACGTCACTCCATTGCCGTGACCCATGCGCCGGAGAGCGTCGAACTTCTTCACACTATTGATATTTGGATGGGGGAAATGGGCGCATTGGTCGCAGTGAGGTCAAACCTTGTCTCGGCACTGGAAATCCTCCTCCCAATGTTCCCAAACGTTTCCACGCTGGCCACGGAGATTGGAATACTTGGCGCCAGCTCTGTTGATCAGCTCATTCAAACATTCCAGAAGCACGTAGAAGGAGGATAAAATCTCTGCAGGACAGGAGCGGAATTCTATTGGATTTAGATGAAAGTGGGGAAAGCGCAAATATTCTACGTCTTACTGGCGTTTTCCCTCGCCTTCAGCAGATATCGCATGTGAAGCTCAGTGATAGACTCATTATTTCGACCTCTGGACCTGAGCCAACAGCCTCAATGTCGTTGGAAGCAATCCAGTTCATCCAGCTTGAATCTCTCACTCTTCGCGTTGAAAGCATTGCATCATCGAATCTTGTGGAACTTGGTCTGCAATTCTGCGAGGGGCTTGGGCGCACCTCGCTGGTTGCTGAGTCCTATTCCGCTGAGGCCACCCTCCACACACCGACACGTCAACGAAATCACACGCAACCACCTCTCATAAGCGGATAAGACATAGCGTAAATTAGAATTTAGGCGATTTATAGACGACTTTGTATCTGTTACAANGGAAGCTCAGCTCTACCCAAAACTAGCTCTGCTTCGGAACCCCCCCGTCGTCACCCCCTGGTCACTCGGTGTGACTGCCCGTCTCGTACTCGTACCCCGTGTTTCACCCATACTCATTACCTGCACGCCGCCTGCGTGCCCCCCGGCCTTCCCCATAGACACTTCGCAGAACCCTCCGCGTCCGCTCCCCCTGACAATTTGACCATGTTTTTGTTTTGTTGGATGGAGTCTTCAACCACGCGCCTCTCCTTAAGGAGGTCATTCTTATTTTTGATATTCTTGGCTCTCAGACCGGTCAATCGGGCGAGGCAAATGCACCCATGCTCGCGGTCCTCGGCCACATATTTATGACTGCCGCAACTCGAACATCACTTGTCATTCGGGAAGTATCCGAGAACATCCCAACTCAGTATTGTACCGATTCACGTGTCTTTGGGACCAGGCGGGACACTATGCAGAAGTGCAGAATGAGTACGACACGGACCTTTGTGCGGGATCTCGAAAAGCTTGCGAAGGAGAGGGATGTGAAGCTGCGCTGGTTGAGGAGGGCATAAATTGATTATATGTGGATAGTTCGGTGGATTTGTAGCGTGGACAATTTTTTTGGGGCTACTGACCGGTGTACGGACTTTGCAGCCACCTTTTGCTGGGGTACGACGTCATGAATCGGCAGACGTCAATGGAGATTTCAAATCGCCTTTGTACATCAAAGAATGCCGCGCATACAAAAAAACACGCGTCGCGCGTGGGCTTCCCGCTTCCGCGTCGACGTGTATCCACGAGTGACACTTTGAATTTGAACCTGCAGGCAAAGCAGGACTGGCATCCAGACCTGGCTGAACACGATCAACACAAAATATCATATATATAAGGGACAAAAGAGATCCATGACTAACGTTGCGAAGTCTCCACACTGGGTGCATTTCAATCTACTGCGGTACAAGGTGCACATAGGTGGCAGCTTTCAGAACACAGCATCCACCCCGTCCGCCTGCGGCACTCTGTGGGCGTGCTGTGGGCACGCTTTGCATTACACGCGAAATGATTTAAATTTTAGTGTGTACCACGCTCGTCGTGCTCCACCGCATATGTCCGCCGGAGTGAACACGAGAGGTAACAGCGCAAGATCCGGTGGCTCCTCGGGTGGACCATCGCAACGACCCACAATCCGCGTGCTGCTCATTGCAAAGTGCGCCCTGCTGTCACAACGACTCTATTGGTGCGCGGTCTTCGGAGATACGGCAGTTGACAGGTTCACTTTCGTAATCAAGAGAGCATCTCTCAGCCTGGCTTACCTCTCTCCGTTTTCCTCTAGCATTTTCGGTACAATCAGACCTATGGACGTGACTGATATTTCCCTGCAACTCCCTCCATCGTATGTGGTTCCGGCAACACCGCAATCGCTTGATCCACCAAGTGCAAGAACGCACATCGTCCACTTGCACGTATGATGCAAACGAGCTTGCACGCGGACTTGGTCGCTCTGTGGATCTGTGTGGGAGAAAAAGTGGCCCGTTTAGGGTCTTCCCGCAGGTACTTTGTCGTGACCCTGCAAAATCTTTTCACTGCGATCAAAAAATCACCGACTCAGTTTCCAGAGATGAATCTTCGTCGCGATCTGCTCTCTGTTCGTGAGTCTTCATGACTGTGCGGGAATCGCCGGTGGACGGTGGATGGTGTCAGCTCGTTGGAGTCATTGCGCTGGCACCTTGCTTCGCAACTTGCCGGTTTATCCGGAGTCTCTCGCACGGACACTGATACCCGGCGTTCACTCCTACAGATCTGCTCGCTGCCATCATCGTCCTGCTCATCATCCCGTCCGTGCAAAGTGAGTGTACCTTGCGCCCTAATTCCACATCAAAACCAATGCAGTCATTTTGCTCGGTTTTACGCTCTGTCATGGTGGCCAGGCGAAACATGTATCATACGAACTGACTGCACTGCTCTTCCTGGCTACGTTGCCACTTGCAATTCCCTTCTCAATTGCGAGTGGACGCCTACCAATGGGCCAACCCCACGTGAGTCGCAGAACCTCCAATTTGTAACTTTTGCTCTCTTGAAAACCGTCCTGTTTCCTAGCGCCTCCTTCTCCCCGGCCTTCACCCCCTCCACCTCCTGTCGCTCCACCACCACCTTACACGCCGCCTGCACCACCGTGAGTCAATTGCAAGTCTTCACCTTCAGTATTCACATTTCAATCTCTCACGACGCCACAACACTCTCGCTTTTTACGTACTGCCTCTCCCCAGTCCGCCACCCTACGTTCCATCTCCACCTGTCCCAGCCGCTGCTCCTCCCCCTCCACCACCCCCTCCAGGTGCACCTCCTCCTCCGACAGGGCCTTCGCCTGCACCCAATAATGCACCCGCGCCACCTCCAACAGGAGATAAAGGACCGCCTCCTGCAGCACCGAACCCCACCCCATCACCCGCCGGCCCAACAACACCAGTTTCAAACAGCCCGACCACACAATCTCAAACAACGACCACCGATCATCCAATCTCCACCGACAAAACCACAGAGTCCACTACTACAGTTACTGCAACGCCCTCAATTGTTCCACTCGTCAGGCCGTTACCCGAGCTCGTGGGATCCACCGACCAAACACCCGGCTCGTCTGGACCCAACGCCGCATCTCTAATCCCTGTTATAGCGGGCACCGCCACCGCCATGCTTCTCATTGGGGCTGGGATCGTCCTGGGACGCCGCTGGATTCGCAGACGCAGGAACAACAAGGACAAGCAGCTGGCCGTGTCCGAGACCACCAGCGTATCCAACTGGACGGACGGAAGTTCCGCATCGTGGGGCCCGTATTTCAGCCCGTCACACGGCGCCGTCTCTCCGTCGGGTTTGATGCCCTGGTCGCAGTGGTCAGACGGCACCTCCATGCAACGCTCGTACTCAGGATCCGTTCACACCGGCTCCACGGTCCCACCTTCCTACCTCCTCTCCCACTCCACTTATCTGTCGCCTCAATTCTGGTCGCCACCTGTTCCTGTGTCTCCAGCGGCTGCCCACGTCGACGGAACACCACCGCTCCCTTTCCTGCAAAGTATGACCTACTCGAACACTGTCACGTCCCCATCTACAATCCGTCCTGTAGACTTGGGCCCATCTGCGGCGCGTTTGTCGCAGGTCGGATCACTTGAGTCTGCGGAGTCAGGGACGCAATACTCCGTGTATGATCCACGACCTCCAGGAGAGGAATACGACCACGAAGAGCATTTTGGGCAAGGGAATTATTCGGATGACGAAATGCTCATATTGCCTGGATGGGCACAGGCTGAGGCTGAGGAGCCATTCTAGATTTTGAAGTACATTTTTATGAACTCTGCAGTTTACATTTTGGATTGCATCTTTGTATACAGTTGTCGGTCGATGTGTTTTGTTTGTTCAGTTGCTAATTACTTTCATGAATACTTCATGGATGGTTTTGTCCTTTTTATTTGTGTCACAAAGCGGTCCCGTCCCACCACTGACCCGCACGAGACCCGTATCTAATCACCGCCATGCTACTTGCATGCCACAATCGCCCTTTTTTATATTTCGGAGAGGGGCGTATCCGTGTAATGGTCCACAGTCTTACCATATGTCTCCATTGTCAATGTAACCCTGTGCAAGCACAAGCTGATGGCAAGGAGTTGTTGCACGGTGTACCATGCCAATCAGATTACACAGATTTTGTTTATTGTAACTGTCGTCTCTGGTGTGCTTAACTTCCCATGAAGAGTCTTATCCAATTAACCGAGCTGATTTCACCAATCATCACACGAGCGTTTTTTTGGAGCAAAACATAAAGGTGAAGTGTGAGGCGCCCGCTTGTCTCTTGTGTTAACGTTCTTTCGCTCAGACATGGCGGGACGTGTATCTGACTGGCTGACGTCACTCGATTATACGTCTCGTCGCTGTGTGCTCCACCACCTTTTTCTGAGAGCCCGCCAGCCAAGGTGTCAATGGATATCGTTTCCGTCGAATTGTTTTTGGGGAGAGGAACGGAATGGGATAACTTTCCAATAAGCGACACTTTACCCCAGCATGCGCCTCAACAAAGGGTAACGTTGAAGCGCTGGCAGGAGAATGAGCACATCTTGTATTTTGCTTTCCAAGTTTGTGCCTCAGATATTAGTGTCCAAACGGGGTAAGGGACTGCCATTGTACTTACAGTACTTTGGCACTGCAACGCTTGGCTGGCTATGTGGACGCACGTCTCCTCTGCACCTGCCCCTTGTTCCTCTCAATTGTATCCTTCCTAGTTTTTCTCCTCCACCTTTTCCCTCTAACAAAATTGTAGCCCGGGTTTTGTGGGGAAGAGGAACACCATGGATATATTTACCCAATTGTAGCGCCGCTTGACTCCCACCTTGATTCTGCAGCCCGGCAGACACAAAGTTTATGTAATCATGGATTACGCTTCTGAGCGCGAAGGACAAACTGTGTCTGAGTTGCATCAGATATGTGGCTTGCTGGGGCTGCGGACTTCGCTCTTCAACTTGGGACGCAACCTTTACAACTCCCCATGTTGTTGTCCAATCAAATGATTGTTCTGGATGCTTGTGGTCGGAACGACATCAGTGTCAAAGCTGCTGTTCAATGTGGGATTACTGTCTTGCGGGGTGTACGATAAGGTCAGCGTGCTGGAGATGCAAAATCGGCCCGTAGTTCCCAAGCCCAAGTTTCAGGTGTGGCACTTGCAATGGGACACAGAGGACAACTTCCAGCATTGTAGTAGCTGATGGAGCAATTCACCCAGCATCCGAACATGCGGCATGGGCGGCATAGCTTGACACGGGATTGACACTGGTTTTTGCTCCGGCAGTGGAAGTCCAAGGACCACCTGCAGTCCGGGTTTCCACCGTATTCAAGACACTCGTCGCGGTCGCTGCAATACACGCATAAAGTTCAAGGGCTCCAAGAGTGCACTGGACTTAAATGGCATGACATGCATTCGACGGGTAGCACATGTATGCTCATTAAGGGTTGTTGAAAAGATTCTGGTAGGAGACCACGGAAGGAACCTCAAGGTCGATGTTCACACATTATTCCCAGCCAACGCAATCCGCACCGTTCCCAGACACCAGAGGTCTTTTCAACTCTTTCATAGCTCCCTTTCACGCTGTCTGACAAGTCGAGGAATGTCAAACCATGCGATTCCCACGGACGCTTCCCTGACAAATTCCACGCCCGAATCAAGACACCCAACAAAAGACGCAACCGCAGCGTAGTGAAGTTGTCGAGAACGTACAAAATGAGGTGGAGGTCGAGTGGCACGTTTTCCTGCTGTCCAGAGTGATGGAAACCATGCGGGAGGCGAAGTTGCCACCATTGGAGCCCAAGACTACGCGCTCTGGCACTACGAGCGCAAGTTTGACCGCATCCTCGAGTTCCGTCGACGAGTTGTAACAGTTTTCGAAACGAAGCTGATGTTTCGACCATGTCCGGAGTTGCGCAACAGCCCTGCGAGCACTGTGGCACGTCAGGCTCATATTCACGAGAGTGTCCGTTGTGAGGAATGAAAAAACGCCGTTGAGGACTTCGGTTGGAAGTGAGAGTAGGAGAGATTGGTTGGGGTTGTCCGTTCGGGAAGCCATCGCGAAGAAAGGCAGAGTAGCGCAGGTCCGCAACAAGTTTTTGCTCGAGGAGAGTCGGTAGAGTCCTTTCGGTTGAGAAATTGGCGTATCGGGAGGGAACAGTGAAGATTCAGCGTTACGAAGCAAAGTCATGTGGTCAGTTGTGCGTCTACCCGGCCCTTCGTTCCATGGACATCCATACTGACTCGCGTACGTCCCCACAATACATATAGTAGCTTGCAGAGTAAGAGACCCCATAAGAGAAGACGAACTCGGAAGCAAACTTCGGGCTCCTTGATGATATTCTGATTTGGATCGAAATTCTCGATATCTCAACGAATCACGCTAATGTTGTGGAAGGGACCCTGCACAATGTTGGGACCGGTCTTCGCAAAATATTTGAACAGAAAGCATACTCACCGTGAGCGTGAGCCAACCCTCGAGCACTTTGATTGGCCTCCAAATCGGACCATTGCCGAAGTTCATGTGAGTGATTCTGCATCTGACGGGGGGGACGGTTGGTGCTGGCGGTGCGTGGGAGCAGGAGTCATCCACCGTTACCGCCAAAAGAGACGATGATGCGGAAGCTGCCGTGAGATTTGAGCTCTGTATGGCTGGATCAGTGACGTCTGTGTCCTTGGTGGAGCCCGAATTGGATTCACAAAGGACTCCCCTTTCACCCCAGAAACGACAACGTCGAATCGGTACCATGAGCAGCAGTCTGCGGCAGCAGTCTGGACCGAAAACGCCTCCTTTGAATATGTCTCGCTTCTCTACGGCTGCAAATCAGGCGTCGTCGGGAACGAGTGGACGAAATGGAGGTCCGAATCTTTTCGCTGGACAGAGGGCCCCAACTACCACTCCACGACACACACCCGTGGTAGACCTGACGCAGGACGATGACGAGGATGACGACTTTCCTGTTACGAGAGGTGAAGCTCAGGAACCGGTGGTGGACGACGAGGACGACGATGTGATGATCGTCGACGTGGTTCGGTCACCGCTCGCATTAAAAGGGACCAAGGTTCCAACTCGGCCACCATCACCGAAACGGCCAATACCTTCGCTGGACTCGGCGTCTATTGTCTCGTCTCTTTCAAAGACCACTCGGAACGGAAACATCAACACGTTCTTCCAACCAATCACACCGGCTGAGCCAAAACCCAAGAAACCCGTGCAGGGCCCTATTGTCAACTCGTTTCGAAAAGCGGCTCAGAAGGACGTCTCCAAGCCGTCCGGCCCGAGTGCTTCTCAATCCCGCGGTAGTTCCTCAAGGGGTCCTCACTCGTCCGCATCATCCAAGTCGGTTGAGACCACCGTTCCACCTCGTCCTCGTCCTCAAATCGCGCCTCCACCACTTCGAAAACCTTCAGAACCTGCCCTTCTGCCTCGTACTCAGCCTCAAGTCGCTCCTCCCCCTGGACTTCGCAAACCTTCGAAACTCCTCTCTGTGACAACAAAAGCCACTTCAACTCCACTTGCGCTCCCACGACCTCGCACACCTCCACTCGAGCCACCCATTATCGAATCAGAAACTAGCATGCAGTGGACCCAAGACACTTCGCCGTCATTGGAGGCTCTTCCGTCACCCGATCTGTTTGATGCATCTCCGATGGAGACTGAACCACCCCCAGCGGTCTTTCCTGCGCCTCCCCCCGCGCGTGCAATAAAAATACCCTATGCGCCAGTCTCTCTCCCCAGCCTTGCATCCGAAAAGCAACCTTCCTCGCCGCCACCAGCATACACTGATTTTCCATCAGACTCCTCTGCCCTTGGTGGTCCCATGAGCTCGCCCAGTGTACCCGTACACGTTGACGTTGCATACCCAGCCGAGGTCAGACCCTCTCTGGAATCGAGGCCCCATATTCCTTGGCCGACTCAAGTTCCTGAACCGACTGCACCTCCCCCACCCTATTCGTCTTTCGTTCGTGCCTCAGCTCTTCCATCTACGACCACTGCGGACACGGACGCGGCTACGCCCCTTTGGAGCAAGGCGGCCACTGCGATACGCCCACCGGTGGTTCCGCCTGTTATACCGCCCTCAGTGTCCAAGGCTCCAGCACCCGCCCAACCCATCCCCAATCGTTCAGGAGGCTCCGTCACCAACTTATGGGGCAATGGCAAAGTCCCCCGGTCTCGCGCTTATCAGGCGAAGCAGTCCTCTCACTCAGCCACCGGCCCAGGCGCAGCGGGTCACGTCCCTGGAAGATCGGCTGACTCTGAGAGGCGAAATGACGCGGCAGATGACGAGGAGGGCGGCGAGGGTCGCGAGGATGAGGAGGGTCAGAAGGCTAGGTATGCCGTGTACGAAAGCAAGATGGAGTGGGGTGTAGAACATCCGGATGAGTTGGTGGAAGGTGAGATTGCTGCACCAATATATCTGTAGTACATGATAATTCATCACGCTCATTTCCGTTGGCAACTTAGCTGCGTCACTCGCAGCGTGTCCTCTCCCACCTCGAACATACACTCCCCGTTTGGTCACGGATCCTCGAGGCGCGAAGGCGCTCGACGTTGGTTTGAGTAAGGTTCGTTTAAGACCCTGTGTCACTTACCTTGGAGTGCTCAGAACACTCAACGTGTCCAACCGTTTCCAGATTCAGATGGAAAACCTTGTGTACGCTTGCCAGCGGCACGATTCCATGCTACCCAACGGCAAGGAGCGGGCAGGATTCTTTATCGGCGATGTGAGAATCCCCTTCTTTGTGCCAACTGAGGTTCCGTAATCGTTTACATTTCCTATCAGGGTGCTGGAGTCGGCAAGGGTCGATCAATCGCTGGCATGTGCGTAACGATTCCCATGTTGCACTCAGTCCTCTTTGACTCACGATTCATCTTTTGTATACGAATCAGCGTCCTTGAGAACCACCTCATTGCCACTTCGTCCGACTCTTCGTTTGAATCAGACACATCATTCCTCGCACCCTCCCCCCCTGGGCGCCGCGATCGTGCAGTATGGTTCTCCATTTCGGCGGACTTGGTGGAAGACGCGAGGCGAGATATGAAAGACGTCGGAGCGGAAACATTAAAGCTGTTCAGCTTGACAGGAGTGAGTCTGTCACTTTGATCACTGATGTTGTATGCCGGAATTCACGTCCCGGAATTGTACCTAGCAACCGTACGGCCCCCTTTCTATGGGTGGTGGTGTATTGTTCTCAACATATGCTACTCTGATTGGTCAAGCCAAAAGCCCCAAAAGAGACACCGAGACACGTTTGGGACAGATTGTGGAATGGTGTGGTGAGTCGATGTGATTGCCCAGCTTGGTTTCGATTCATTGAGAATATTCTGTATATCAGGTGGGTTGTCATTTGAAGGCCTCCTTATTTTCGATGAATCGCACAAGGGAAAGAATCTCGTCCCACCTGGTCAGAAAAAAGGAGAGCTCTTCGGCTCAGACGAGAAGGGAACCAAAACTGGCAAGGCGATCCTCAGCATACAGGTGAGAGGACAAATTGGACGAGATGCGAAATAAAGCGACAACTCTGATTTCGGAACGTTAGGAGCGACTCCCAAATGCGAGAGTTCTGTATGTGAGTGCAACAGGGGCGTCCGAACCCCGAAACATGGCGTATATGGTCCGGTTGGGACTTTGGGGAGCGAAGAGTAAGTGCCGTCGCATCGAGGAGACCTCAAGGCTCCATCGCTCACTTTCGAATTCGGAAGCCGCCTTTCCGCATTTTGGAGCGTTCTTATCGGCTGTCAGTCAAAGAGGTGCTGGCGCCATGGAATGCGTCGCATGTGATATGAAGGTGAGGCCTACTGCTTTTGCATAACCAACGACTATTCGCATGAACGGAAACATTTATTTAATACGAATAGGCAATGGGCGTGTATCTATCGCGAACTCTGTCGTACACAGATGCTACTTTCGAGATTGCCCGGTTCTCCCTTGACCAAACTGAGATTTCGTATGACGAGGCTGCTCGACTTTGGGTCGAGATCAAAACCACTTTGGAGGGCTGGGTGAGAAATGCAACAGAGACTCTTGAAGGGAAGAAGGTTGCTGCTCTGTGGCGATACTATTGGGGTAGTTTTGTGAGTTCCATTCGTGTATTCATCGTGTGGATAGACATTCCCGATACCAATCACGCGTGCAGCAACGTTTTTTCAAATATTTGTGTATATCGGCCAAAGTCCCTAAGACGATCGAGCTCGCCCGAGAGGCTCTCCGGAACGGTAAAGTAAGTCATGTGCAATGTTTACCCGTTCGTCACACTATCGCTTGACACTGCCTTTTTTTTTCCAGTCCGTTGTTATTGGGTTGCAAGGAACAGGGGAGGCACGAACTGCTGATAGACTTGACGATGAAGGTGATGATTTAGACGATCTGGTGAGTCTTCTTCAGCAAAATGACATGGAGCTTGAGAGTGCGTCTCAAACGTACACTTTCTTCGCCTTCTGAAAGGTTTCCGCACCCCGGGAAGTCGCCAAAGGGATGATCGATCATTTTGCGATGAAATGCTTCGGAATCAAATTGGCTAACCTTGAGCGGCCTCGCAGAGGGAATGAAGACAGTAATAGCGAATCAGGGAGCGATTTTGAGGTGGAAATTGCGTCGGAGGATGAAAGGGGAAATATCAGGCTGAAGAAGAAGAAAGGACGGAACGGTGGAGGACGAGGGGCGCCGAAGGTTCGTTCATCCCGTGATTTGAAACCCGGGATCAGCAGACTCATCGACAAGTTTTGCTCTTTGTAGCTAACGTATGATCCTAGAACTGGACGCAGTCGTCGAACGAACGCCAACTACCAATCTTACGATGATGACTCCGACTCTGACGCGGAAAATAAGGATCCCATCTCAAAGGCTCCGCGACTGAAGCGAAAGGAGAGCGAGCGCCAACTATGCGATTCGGATGATGATTTCACCGAGTCTGGTTTTTTCGGAGATGCTCGGCCGGCGCAAGCACGTAAGAAAGTGAGGCTTGGTCACGTTGTAGCTCTATCGGGCACAGAGACAGATGATGGAGAATCTGCAGTCCTCGGATCGCACACGAAGGCAAGTTTCATTTTCCGTTCCTGTTCATGGACTAGGATCCATAACTGGACGCAACTTGTAGATCTCGAACGACACTGTTATCTCTGCAACTGACCAAGAAAGGAGTCTTGACGTTCAGATGGAGGTGAAAACTATTGCGTGGGTAACCCAGCGTCATTTCTTCGTCCTTTCACGAGCTTTAATGTTTAAAGCAATGCTAGATCTGACCAAATATCAAGCTCGACTACGCAACATAATTCTGGGCCTGCAAACTCATCGTACGATGGTTTTGGGATGGGAATGACTTTGATGGGAATTCG
Source organism: Gonapodya prolifera JEL478 (assembly GCA_001574975.1). Lineage (NCBI taxonomy): Eukaryota > Fungi > Monoblepharomycota > Monoblepharidomycetes > Monoblepharidales > Gonapodyaceae > Gonapodya > Gonapodya prolifera. Next base: position 195,783 of record KQ965815.1, read on the forward strand.
GAACGAGTCATCGTCTTCGTTTACGGTCTCGTCTGTATCATCAGTCGGACAGAACATGAAACAGGTTGTGTTCCACTCTCAGTGATCCGATATCACGGAATAAATGTTGACCTCCATCCACATGCTTAGCGAATCGACCAGCTGCGACTTCCGAACAATCCGCTGGACACATTGATTACTGCTCTCGGTGGTCCTGGAAAAGTTGCAGAGGTGCGTTATTCATCTCCGCCCCGCAGCATAACTCGGTCAGCTCTAAAACGGTTTTGAATTACTCCACTTGCAGCTCACTGGTCGAAAGCTAAGAGCTGTTGTAGACCCAAACAATCCGGCAAGATTTGTTTACGAAAATCGGAATGTGGATGGTATGGCCCAGAAAGACGTGAATCTCGTGGAACGAGATGCATTCCAGAGCGGTCGTAAGCTTGTCGCCATCATCAGTGAAGCTGCGAGTGCGGGTATCTCTCTTCAAGGTAAGTATAGCTAAGCTCAAGATGTATATAGTTTGTGCTCACTCGCTGTTTCCAACAGCGGATCGACGAGTTCGAAACCAGCGCCGAAGAGTTCACATTACCATCGAGCTGGCATGGAGTGCCGACAAGGCTATTCAACAGCTGGGACGGAGTCATCGGTCGAATCAGAGTTCCGCGCCGGAATACATTTTGGTCATTTCGGACATTGGTGGGGAGATGAGATTTGCGAGTGCAGTGAGTTCAAGATTCGCATTTATTGCATTCAGTTCTGACCCAGATTCTCGACGTTTATAGGTAGCGAAACGGTTGGAATCGCTTGGCGCGTTAACAAAGGGCGATAGACGCGCCACCGATGGGATATCGTTGTCGAATTTCAACTTTGAAACCAAGTGGGGAAAACTCGCGTTAGAAGCCGTGAGTAGCTGTGTTGCGAATATGTTCTTTGCTTGATGTCAACATGAACTTGTGAATATTCGTTTTCTCCCAGTTGCACTCCAACATCGATGGTCGCACATTGTTCCCTGTCATGCCCGATGGTCTTGAGGAAGGCGAGAACGCTGATTCCTTCTTTGGAGCCACGCGCAATGCGTTTGAGGCTCTGGGCTTGGCCGACAATGGAACCGATGATGCTAAAGTCAAGAAGTTCCTCAATCGGTGCGACCCATGTGTCAATGCCTCCAAGCTCTTGCGAGAAGGCCTAACCTTTTTCTCAACAGCTTGCTTGGAATCCACCCTGTGACGCTTCAAAACAAGATTTTTGATTACTTCCTTCGCCATTTAAAGGTAGCTTTATTCTTGAACAGTGCTATTTCCGTCGAGTAATCTCGGCTCCAATTTCTTAAGATTGTTCTGGATGAAGCTCGCCGTAACGGTCATTTGGATTCTGGTATCGGTGAGCTGAGGTACCACTTCGTACCAACCGGAACATTGTATTCATAGTTTTGCCTGCAGAGGACGTCGGTGGCTCTTTGTGTACCGTCAAGCTCGAGAAAGAACCCGTCCTCGTATTCCAAGATGCTTTCTCCAAGATCAAAACACAACACTGGGCACTCAAAGTTGATCGAGGATTGACCTTCGAGGATGCCACCAATATTCACGAGGAGTGGAAGAACGACCATCCACGGAATGGGTGGTATATTTCAAAGAGTGGGGAATCAGTGCTGCTGGCCCGTGACTCAGGGAAGAGTGGGGTGCACGCGCGTGTCTACAAGTACGTGAACATGTCGCCCTTCAGGGTGGAATACCTGATGAGATTATTTATCGCTGTAGGCCTCATCTGGGCGAGGTTGTGTCTTTGAACTACTGGAGCGACTTGTTGCGAGGGCACACGAGGGTCCATGATGCGCAGGTCGCAACGAAAGTAAAGAAGCTCTGGTAGGTACAACCTGCTCCTATGATATGATATTTGACTTTCTGAACTGTACCACGCATCCATTTTTTGAACAGGGATCGACAATACGAATCTAGGTGAGGATGTATTGCATGTGCACGCCGCTCGAGAATCTTAAACATTAATGTCATGATGGTGCTTTTCTAGTGTTACACTGTGTACCCACGCGATGATGTCCCTCAACGGACGATGCAAGAACGTTGCTGCCGGTCTTGGCTGTACCGTCGGCAAGCGGGTCCGAGAGTACCACATCCTTGCCGGCGCAGTCGTTCCAGGTGAAGTAATTTTAATCAATGTCTCGTCGCGATGTCTCTCTGGACATGTCCTTTCTGATAGTTTGGACGAAGGTAGAGGACGCTCTCCTACAAGCGGGATGCACCGAGCGGATCAAGATTGTCAGAGCCACAGTTACGGAGATGGACCGACGCATTATCGGTATGTTGTTGCTCAGGTTAAAACGACCGAATTGTCAAGATCTTGATGGTGAACATCCCCTAATTCAGGTATTCTGATCCCAGTGAAGTTTGTCAGCCACGTACTCGCGGCGTTGGCGAAGGCGCAAGTGACCGGTGATAGCGACTGAAAAATATTCATTTGCACTCGTCTTAAGTCTACACGTTTACATTCAACACTTGTGATTTAGCAACAAACAAAAATTGAATCATTGAATGAAGTGACAATTGAGTGACACACTGCAGCGACCTGATTATGTGTCGCTGAAGTCTCATCTATATCAAAATTCACATGACGTAGTTGTGCATACCATATGCTTTCAGAGATCGACGTCGAGATGGAATTCATCCTTTCTGACACGCGAAGAGGCATTATCGTGGTGCTACTATACGGCCAAGTGGAATCTTTTCTGAGATCTGTGTAAGTATATGTCCGATTGTTTTCTGTGCCAGGGAAAGTGAAGCGTCGAGTCTCGCCATCGCAACTTTGATTTTTTGAGGCGGGGTTTCATATCTTGTAACAATGGTGCCGTGCAATGTTTCCAAAAACTGCAGCCGCGGCGAAACTGAGGATCTTCCCCACACACACTCACCCTCTCTATCTCTGTCACGCGCACCGATGAAGGTGCACGTATTCATTGCAACATCAGTTGATGGCTTTATTGCTCCCAATGATGGCTCGATTGACCGGCTGACGTCGCTCCCCTGCCCAGAAGCTCTTTACAAGGAGTTCAGGTCGAAAGTGGACTGTCTCACAATGGGCCGCGGAACATTTGAAACCGTTTCAAGATTTGACAAATGAGCTTAAGGACAAACCCGTGTTTCTTGCAAGCAGGTCGATTACAAGTGTTCCCGAAAAGTTCGAAGACAAGAACGTTGAAATGGTGAAGGGCTCCCAGAGTTACATTTTGGAGATCCTTGAGACGAAGGGCTTTGAGACCATTTATTTGGACGGAGGCGCGCTCATTCAAGACTTCCTGCTGGCGGACCTGGTGGCGCTGTAGTTGGCCAGTTGCTTGGGGCAGGAAGGCGGCTGTTTGAGTAGGTCATTAAGCCGCTTGAGTTTGAGCTTGTATCGGCGGAGAAGTTGACTGATTCGATGAGCATGAGTCAGTGGAAAAGGCGGAAAAGCGACTGGTATGTTCACGTGACGTTGTGCATGTCTTGGCCAGATAATCGAAAACTTATCCATGGCGTTGCTCACACTACGTATGCGAATAGGTTGTCCAGACTGGTAAAAAACGTACCAAATTGATATTGTGCGGGTGTGAAAAACGTATCATCTACGATGTTATGATGTCGTTTCGAATGATTCCCATGCATTTTGAAGATTTACAAAGATCACATAGCTTTCTTACGTCCGCCACTATGCCATCACTCCCAAACCAACTTTCACCCTGAGTTGAGCTCCCAGACATTCACATATCCAAACTCTCGTTCTATCAGACTACGCAATTGGAGCGCATCCACCAAGAGTCTTGTCAGTCCACGTGTTCAGATCGGTATCGGGTCCTTCAGGTCCCCGAACTGACCACTTGAAAGATATGCGGAGGGGTTCTGGACGCCTCGCCACGATGGCATCAAATGCAAGCTTCCCCACCACGTCTGGGTGAAGACTTGACCCCACACGTGGCCCTCCCTCCATAATTCAAATTCTGCAAGATGATGAAGTGTTGCCGCGAAGTAAATGAGAAGGTTCAGATACACGTACATTCCAAGCCCAGCAAGGCTCAACCTCCTCAGGTTTGGGCAGTTCTCAACTATTGCTCTTCAAAATTCTGAAGGAGCAAATGTGTATACATCGCTTTCATCACTTATTACGCCAAAAAAGAAAAGCTGCATGCCAACATTGTCGAGAATTGTGTGAAGGTGCTGAGAGGTCTTCGAACAAGGGACCTCGAGCTCTCGAAGGTTAACAACAGTCTTAATGCGTTGCACCTCGTCGAAATTCCATTGAAAAGTTATGGCGACGAGATTTTGAAATTCGAAAAGTTTCGCAAAGTTTTCAACCTCGTTAGGCTCCAGTGTTAGGCGCTTCAAAGAATTCGTGCTCTCAAGAGGGAGTGACCACTTCAAAGGGTTGAAATGTCCATCAAAACCAAGACTTACGTAAAGTCGGTTCAGCGATTTGCACCTTTTCAGAAACTGAGTGAGTCAAGGGGAGACATGGGTGGGTATTTTTTTGACTTCAATGGAGACAACGCTTGAAGCCGTGTCAAGTGCCATTGACGCCCATGCAATGAAGATTCTGTCTGAAACCGAATCCAATGTCCAACTGCGAACATGACGTTTCACTGTAAACAGCGTTCCGTAGTGTTGAGAATTTTTTCTGCTGCATCATCCTCGAGCTTTGACAACGTTATGTGCTTTGGCTGTATGAGTTGTTCCACTTTGACCCCGTCGAATGAGCGGAAGGCGTCCAGCTGCTGATTGCTACGATTAGATCTGCATATCGTCCACGTTTCCCACGAAGAGTCGAGAGCAACAGGATACCAAGCTTTGCTGGAGTCACAGCGAAAGAAAATAAGCTTGTCGCGTCAAAACACCCTGGGCCGCTGCAGCTGCTGAAGAGAAGAAAAGAGAGCTCACAAAACGCGCGCGCACGAAGCGATATCCGGTGGCGGAAGAGAGCCGATCACCAGTTGCAGCAACTCTGGAACAGAAAACGTCGCATCCCAGGGTCTGCACTTCCGCTCCATGATTTGAGAAATCCAAGAAAGGAAAGTGATAAATGTCTCACTCCTCAGAGCGAAGGAACAGACGCTTCGACTGCGTCTTCAATCGAAACTGAGAAAATGAGGAATGCAGAACATCCGGAAATTCTGCTGCGCTGTGAATCCTTCCCCGGCGTGTCGCCCTTGTCCATCGTCCTTCCCCCACCGCGGGTTTGGAGCGCATGAGACTTCATTTAATTTTATATTTTTGCAGCTCTTTGGTGATTTTTGTGATCACTCCAAGTCCTCACTGAACACCTACTAATGCGTGTCGAGGCGGCTGACATAATTATGTATGCGGACGGGTGGTACAAGGCGGAAGTTGGTTTTCGTGTCTTGTTGCTTGATCATCAAAACGGCGGAATTATTTCATGCGCGCCGTCTATGAGCCAAAAGGGGGGCGATTCGACAGCATTTATTTGCATTGACTGGCCGCAACATTACATAACTCACACATCTAATCACCGTCTGTAAGATTGACAGAAGTCCAACCACCTGGCGTCTTATCTGTCCACATGTCCAAATCGGTGTTTTCTCTATGAAACGTCTGCGCTGACCACTCAAAACACACATGTAGCGGTTCGCTGCGGCTCTTCACAATAGCGTCGAATGTAAGTTTGCCTAAAATGTCTGGATAAACGTCTGTTCCCCACACGCAAGAATGGCTCCAAAATTCAAGTATTGCGAGATTGGGAAGAGTTGCGGCCAAGTAAATCGCAACCGTTAAATCCACCGCGTCAAACTCATCGAGCCTCAAGTGCTTCAATGGTGGACAGTTCTCGGCTATTGCTCGAGCAAAATCTGGCTGAATTTGGAAGTGCAAAAAGTCATTGTCATATCTTGTGACACCAAAGGAGAGAAGCTCCGTTGAAACATTCTTAGCAATGTTTGAAGCTTCTGAGGGGTGGTCGTGTATGGAACCTTCAGCTTATGAAGGGTCGGAAGATTCTGGATGCATTCTACCTCCTCAAGTTCACCCCAGCAGCCCAGGAAACGAAGATTTTGGAACCCTTCTATCATTGAAGAAGCCCCCAATTGAAAGCTCACTCATCAAACTTCCCCTCAACCCCCTTTGACCCACTTTTCCCCACTGCACCATCCAAATCCCCAAGAGCACGTTCCAGATCCCCCTCACCGCGCCTTAGAATCAGCAACTGCGCAAGCTCCCTCACCACGCCAACGTCGAGCTTTCCCCAAGACTGCTCCTCTGCGATTACGTTCAGCGCATCAAGGCGGGATTCTAAGGTACCGAGGGACACTTCGTCGAGAGGTGCGGGTGTTGGATCGTTCAGCTGGGCATGGGTCCTCGTTTCATTGAGCGTTAAAGAAAACACAGGTACAAATGTTCGAATGTTGTACGCACCGTGGGGTACATGTGTCTCTTTCTTCCTAACTAAACCACCGCATCCTCTGCTGCACAACATGAACCTTTTCCAGCAGCGTTACTGGGTGTGTTGGTTCGACGACTGGTGCGTGCTCCCACGTTTGCGCCGTTACTTCTTGTGCCGCAGCCGTGCCTTGCACCGGAGCACTTTCATTGGCTTGCGATGTCGCAGGTGCAACTTGCAAAAAAGTGCTGAGATCGGACGTCTTCGGGACATCCTTCTTGCCCCGTCATTCCCGACATCCTCTTCACCGTCACTCTCACTCTACGCCCATCCTCGTCCTCGTCCTCTTCCTCTTCCTCCTCTGCCGCTTTCAGCACCACCGACACTTTCCCTCTACCTTTTTCCCTCCCCGCGTACGCTCCCAACGTCTTCCGCTCCGCCTGATCGTGCGTCTCACCCAACGCTCTCGCGAGCACCTTCAGAGCCACTGGAGATCCCCAATCGGCAGCTAAAGGCGCGACTGGGTCTAGTTGGCGTGTTGTGAGATAATAAAGGAAGGTAAACCATGTGAGTAAGGAATGTATTATTGAATGAACTGCTTTCGCACTCACGACAGCAATAGACCCGCTGACAGTTTGGGTCACGTCCTCGGTCACTCCAGTCAAGCTCGACGGCACGTCCGAGGGGACCTCAGTCACCGAGTCCATCCATGACCATACTGGCGGGTCCGGGGAGGCCTTCGCCACGTGCACCTTGCCACCCTCGGATCCCTCCGCACTGGGGTCAACGTCTCCTCCCGTCTTCGCATCCCCACGCTTCCTTGCCCCACCCGCCTTCCCTTGCCTCGGTCTCAAATCCACTCCCACGCCTTTGGCAACTCCGTGCCCCTGCCCCTGTCCTCCTCCTTCAGGCACCGCACGCGCCCCGCCATCCACGAGTCCGGGCCACCCGCGGGGCCTTGCCGGCGGTGGAGGGCGGGGTTTGGGTGGTGCACGGCGGGGTGGGTAGTGTTTGGGTGAGCGGGTTGAGGCGGCGGGTGATGGTTGGGTGCATGCGGGGGCGGGTCGGGTAGAGGTGGTGAAGGTGCGGTGATCGGTGGTGATGGTGATGCTGCAACCGGCACCGGCGGTAACAGGTCTTCCAAAACACGGTGGGCTTTCTCCCCAGCGGTCCCATTCACATCGTCAGGTTTGGGTCTATCGCAAGTGGTGGCTCCGCGAACCCGTCCGCCACCTCTGATTTGGGGACGTTGCCGTCGCCGCTTCCTTCTATCCCACTCCCGGTGACCTCCACTCCATCGACCTGGCTCTTTCGAGTCTGTGTATCGCTGGAACTGCGGTGGCGGCGGCGGTCTCGCGCGTCTTTTCGTCTTCCTCCTCTTTCTTCTGCTCGCTCCTCTCGCTCCCCCAGCGCCGCCGCGTACTTTTGGATCAAGGCGTCCACGTCTGAGGGGGATGTGAACTCGAGCGATGGGTCGGACGTGTCGAGGTGTGGCAAGATGCTGGTTTCGATGAGGGCTGTGTTGTCAGAGTCACCAGTGGCAAAGCGGGAACTGTCCTCGGTGTGAATGGTCGATGAGGTTGTCATGAGATCGGAGTTCTCGAAGTACTCCGACAGCATTTGCATCCCAAGCCGAGCGGCCATTTCTGCAAGTGGAGACAGCGGGCCTGCAGGTGCAGGCGCCGGACGCGAAGGTGGGGGTGGCGGTACGGAGGCCGAGAAGGATGCCCGGCGTGAGGATAGCATCAGCGGTGCGGCAAATGATTGTCTGCGGATTGGGGGAGCGGTGGCGGCGAGGATAGAACCGGTGATTTATGGGAGGGTGGGGTCGGGAGATGCCCCGGGGGAGTTATAGGGAAGGGCGGCGGCGCTTGGAGCGGGAGCAGGACCAAGAGCATTGCGTGGGAGGGGGAGGGGGATGAGGGCAGGTGGGCGAGCGAGAGGTGAGGGGAAAGTGTGCGTGAGGATGTGGGAGAGTTTGGAGGTTCGAGAACTGATGGTGCAGAGGTGTGTGGGAGAGGGAGAGCGGAGCCAGTGACGGAGAGAGGACCGAGGACGGTAGTAGAGCGCTCTAGAGGGTGGGGGTCCTGTGTGGGAGGAGACTGCGGAATGGAACCGGAGTTGTGTCCGAAGGGGGAAGAGTGGAGGCAATGCCCGGTGTCGATTGTGGGATTCCGCCGAGGACAGCAGCGACCGGACGCGGTGTGCGTGGCTGTGCGGGGTATGTGGTGTGTGTGGGATGACTGTGACTCGTGGAGGTGCGGGAAGCGGGCGACTGTCGGGGTGTTGGTCAAGATGCGACGGCGCCGCTGTGGTTCTGGATCCGGATATCGTCGTGTTGCGCGACACTCCAGTTCCTCCCATGCTTGCCGAGGGTGGTGATTTTGCGCTGGTGTCGTCCGCGTCGTCCAGTCGAGGAATTTAATTGTGTCGATCAATTTGGTTCGAGGAACATTTTGACGGACATTCACGACTCACGTGCCCCCATCGCCGCCGAGTTCCACGTTTCTGAGTTCACCCAGCCCCACGCCGAAGACTGAGTGCACCCGCTGCGACAGGGACTCCATCTCCCTGACGGTGAAGTTTTGCAACAGACAGTTCTCGTGAGCCGGTGACCGTTCCAGGCTGCAACTCGAATTCTCACCGTCGCTTCTTCTTGCTGCCCATCGCTCGCACTTGTCGGGGGAGATTGTTCGTGTGGGCAGGGAGCGGTACCAGATATAAGGTATTGGTACCCAATTACATATCAAATCAAGTCTAAGATGCAGTCGGGCACGATCAACCGACAAAAGAACTCTGGAACATCTCGTAATCACCGAACCATCACTCTCAATAAAAAATTCCACTTCTCTCACTTCTCCAATCCCAATCCACATGGCCACCATAAACAAACGCGTCATGTGAGCGGTCGCTTTGACTCCACCGAACATTGCCGAACATCCCTGAATCCGTCTCCCTTCTCCGTCTCCCGCACCATCGTCAGATTCAAGACGGAGCCCAAGGAGCGTGCGCCAACTCCAGACGACTTTGAGGTCGTCAATGTGCCCTTCGACCTCTCGTCCGTCGGAAACGATGCGGGAAGCGTTGTCACCCAGAACACGTTTCTCTCCCTCGGTGAGAAGAAACCAACTCGAAAGCGCCCATCTCACGAATTAAACGAAAGCGTTGTCTAGATCCTTACATGCGTGGACGGATGAGGCAAGGGGTCAAGTCCTACATTCCTCCCTTCAAAGTTAGTTCCGGAGTCCCACCGCAACAAATAGGATGTCCTAAAATCTTTCATGGCGTAATTCTAGCTCGGCGAGCCCTTCAACGGCTACGCCATCGGCACCGTCATCAAATCGTCCAACTCGGCGTTCTCCGTTGGTGACACGGTCAAGGGCATTCTGTCGTGGGAGACCTACTCCGTCGTCCCCAACCCGGACCTCGTCCAGCTCAAGGTCTTCACGCCCACTCCCGGTATTCCTTTGAGTCACTACATCAGCGTCTTGGGCATGCCTGGATTCACAGCATACGGCGGGCTCTTCATCCTCGCTCAGCCCAAGGCCGGCGAGACGCTGTTCGTGTCGGCGGCTTCAGGAGCCGTCGGGCAGGTTGTTGGGCAGTACGGAAAGAAGCTCGGTCTGCGAGTTGTGGGATCGGCGGGAAGTGACGATAAGGTTGCCTTCCTCAAGAACGAGCTCCGCTTTGACGAGGCATTTAACGTGAGTTGTGGGTGGCTTGGGGTTGGCGAGGGGCTGACAATTAACGAATGATGGTATCTCTGCATAACAGTACAAGAAGCCTCCTGGCGCCTCGATGAAGGCCGCCCTCCAACAGGCATGTCCCAAGGGTATCGACATCAACTTCGAGAACGTAAGATACACTGTCTTGACATCATCTGCCTCGGTTGAAACCCTGATAACTCTTGCTCGTTTGTCAGGTTGGTGGTGAAACATACGACGCAGCGCTCTCGTTGATGAATGCCCAAGGCCGGATCCCCGTGTGCGGCTGGATCTCTGGGTACAACAACAGCAATGCGTTTCCCCCACCGGAGAAGTTCGAAGCCGACCGTGAGTAGACGTACTGGTCTTGTGATGGCACCCGCCATCCACTCATTTGACAATCGCACCTCGACCAGGCGTCAAACACAACCTTTCCGTCCTCCGCTTCTTCCTCCAAACCGAATTTGCCAAGGGCGACGTTCCCAAAGAGCACCGCGAAAAGACCGAAGCGTGGATCCTAGACGGGTCGCTCAATGTCAAGGACGACGTGCGCGAAGGGCTCGACAATGCCGCGGCCTACTTCTGTGGGATGCTCAAGGGAGAGAACTTTGGGAAGGCAACGTGAGTGGTCGACAGGAGGATTTTGTTTCATTCCGCGATTGCAAGCTGAAGTAGACTTTGCCTTGTTCCTTCCGCGCCTCCTTCGAATGCCCGTAACACAGCATTAAGGTCTAACATCTAGCGAGCAGTGCTTGACGGGGGCTGTAGAATATGCAATTTTGGATCTACATTCATAATTACATTCGCCATTTGAGATCGACGTTTCCCTCGTTTCACCAGTTTGCATAATGCAATCGCATCTTATGTGACGTAATACACGCCGCCTCGCAATTGTCACTGCGAAGAACGGCGTGCGTAGGTTTGATTGCATACTCGTTCCTTAGTGCCATGGCATTTTTTCTTCAAATCGGTTTAACATAAACAAAAGGCTTTCACGGTTCATAACTTGCACATGGTTTCACTTTGTATGAGAAAAAACATGACTGGTTGGCTTTTTCTTAACTCTTGGTGTTCATGCCATGGCGCGGTGCCAAATGCAAATGCTGATTTGCTGTCTATTTCATCACAAATAAAGAGCTTGGACGCACCAAAGTCTGCACGCCCAATCACTCCACATATAAAGTTTGTCAATTGAAGACGCATTGCGGGAGACTCGGCATCAATTGATCAAACGAGATCAGTAAGCAGTTGGTTATGTAAAAAAAAATTCTCGAATTTGTGTTGAGAACCGAATGTTTACATTGAATGAATTGTCGTTCGTTGATCTTCGTCTCTGATACTCTCGCTCCACCCTCTGTCACCGACGCATCTTGCTCCCCCACCGCCATACATCAAGACTCGGTGCCACTCAGCAATCCTGCAACGTGAGTGGACGCAAAACGTCAGCAGCACAAAAAGCGAGAATTAAGGCAGGGAACACTCCCAAAGGCTGAAAATCGAAGTGGCTTCGTTGCCTCAGCAACTACATGCTACCAGCCCTTCCAACGGGCAACCTTCGCCCGCCATCATGAACGTCCGAGGAATCCTGCAATGATTGCTTTCTGTTCAGAAACCGAAGTGAAGAGCCATTTCCTGCAGCTACTCACTCAAATCTCGCAAAAGATGATTGAAACTTCAACTTCAATCATCCTCCCTTGATATCCCTTTCATCGCCTCAGCACCGATACGACACTCGTAGGGAGTGATTTGAGGAAAGTACAAGTAGGTCTGTTAGAGTTTGCCCCCAATGGGGAAAACGACAAGACTTGTGGTCACCCAGAAGGAGCGCCACGCGATCGAAGAACCGATGGACGCCATTAAACGACAGGAATCTCACCTTTTTCGGTCTCGGAGCCTGCTATTCTTCATTCAGCGAGCAAGTCCGGCCGAGAGCTGAAGAAAGTGTCTACCGAAATCCGTTCACGAAAAACAGCCATTCAAGCCACCTTAGACGAGCACTTATCGAGCCTCCATATGTTACCTGTCCCCACCACCAATCAGTAAGCGACATTACCGTACGAGAGTAACGTCATATACGTCAAGCCCCCTTTCGGGGTCTGGACCATGGCGCATCCTGCGAGCGGGCGGGCGCAGAGCGTCACTAACAATCCAAAATATCAAATCAATGTTCTGCGCACTCACACAGGCTGTATTTCGGACGGGCTCTGTGTCAATCCTGCTGTGGTTGTGGGTGCTGGCACAAATGTCACACAAAACTTCATCACTGCTTCAAAAAGCCAACTCTGCGAGCTTCGAGCTCTCGCTTTGCGGATATTCACTAAACATTTTCTAGCTCTCATTATTCAGTACTCTCCCGCTACGATCATGCAAAGAGGGCTGACGTTGAGTCGCGGTTCTTGGTCACTGTGGGGTTTGAATTTCTGATGAAAGTGTAGTAAAAATTCGAATACACTTCATTATCAACCGAAAACGGCATCCGTTCACAAGTACTGAGCGTTTCGTCACAGGATGCCTGTTAAATACCTTCCTCCATCGGTATCCGCGCCCTCGCCAAGCCCAGCTGTCGCTCCAGCCTCCACCGAACCTGGTGACAGTGTTGACATCGTTCCGTCCCCATCAGTTGGTGTTGGAACTCAAACTGTACGTCAAAAGTTTGTCCATTGTTGCTTTCGTTGTGATTTGAATGTTTCATGGCTTCGTCTTTGGATCCAGCCGTTGCAAGGCGGAAAAACTGGGACCAAGCCCTCAAGACAAGGTACTTTGCGTTGTTTCATCCGCAGTGGGACTTGCAATCACACCCTCTCCCCTCCTGTTAGATTGACCGACGCAAGCGCCGAGGCGCTCGGGCCAAGCGTGGGGACGACTCACGTACACTTGAGGGAGGACACACCGGAAACACCAGTCCTGCGGTGACCAACCAGTTCCATTGATCCCTCGCAGTTTTGGGCAGTCCCAGGCGGGAGTATGAGCTCATGGGATGGCCGCCCGAGAACGGCTGCTGGTCGTTCCTCTGTGACTTTGCGCTCCTCTCATTCCCAATGACGTTCTTAGGAGCCGCGCGAAGCTACGTCCTTTGCCTCAACCACGCAAGTGTCAAAGAACGCGAGGCACTTTCATGAGAATTCTCCACCGCCCGCTCTGTGCGATGACACCGCGGACTTAAAGAAGTCCGAAGTTTAATCTCAACCCGAATTACACGCTCCTAAAGTCAAGGCAAATGCACCAGAAAAGGATACGCGGGCGTCTGTATCAAAAGCTCTCTCCGAAATTGCACTTGTAGAGCCACACAACCGAAATGGAGGTAACACCGAAGTCCCCCAATCAACCAAGCGTGGCCCCCAAAAGAGATGTTCCTGTCGCGGCCATGGAATCAATAGCCCCTCCACGCTGGTCAGGTCGCATCAATGCTCAATCTCCCAAAGTAAGAGCAGATCAGGACGAGGACGATGTAAGTGGATCTGTGATGGTTGCATCTCTATTCGCTGTTCACAAAACTGGAACAAAACTTCGACGGGACAAAATTTTACAATCGAGTCTTCCAGCAGAAGTTTTGATCAGCTCCAAGACTTCCCGCAACACAAGAAGGGTCGGCGAATCATCACAGAAGGTGGTCAAAAACAACGGACTGAAACGAAAAGTTGGCAGTGCCGCAGCAGGAGATCAAGAAAGTAATCTACCACGAGAGGCGAAGCGCAAACATAATATCAAGCTCCCGGGACGCGGTATTGCTGGCAATGAGAGAATCTCCGACGCAGCCGTCAGTGAGGGTAATAATGAACCTGGCAAGAGTCTCGTCCCAGATCAGAGAAACGTTCAGCAGGGCAAAGCCAAGTCGGAACAACATGCTGATCCGGAAGAAGAGCCCCCAGGAAGATTCAAATGCCAAACGTACAGCCTGCGTCCGTTGACCAAGCCCAAACCTTTCGACAAAAGCACTCCCTCTAGAAATATGCAGACGCCTCGTGAACAGTTTCCGCTCCGAAGAGTTCTCTGGGGAACATACAGACGCCTCCGAAAGAGGTTGCAAAACCTCCCTTGAGCGATTTACTGACGTCTGGAAAAGAAGTTCCAAAGGCCGGTGTCTCTACTGTGGTCTGTGATGGTCGCTTATTGTTTGTACTTCGAAATTCACAACTGACTGGCCGGAACTCGATCTTTTCGTTATTTACTTGGTAGATGACAGGACAGTCACTGCCTGAGAGTATTTTGAGCGAGATCGAATCCAAGCGAACCGAGTGTCTGCAAATCACAAGTGGGTGACTTGTTTGAAGTTGAACGGTGGTCATTTTGTTGAAAGATGCCGAACTTCGGGTAAAGGCACTGGTTAAATTGGTCCTCCAGTACTCTTCAAGGCTATCAAGAGAATTCAACATCGAAAGAATGCTCGGTTATGGTGGGAACGGGGTAGTCTTGGGTGGCAAGAGAAATGTGGACTGCGTATCGGTTGCCATAAAGTTTCTGGTTTCGTCAAGGAGCGCGAACTTGGAACGATCGATTATGCAGCAAATCTCACACCCATCGATCTGCAATCTTCTTGACTCATGGGAAGAATTCGGTTTCGTGTTTTTGGTCATGGAGGCTGTCGGAAAAGTGTGGATTCCCGGGACGAAAAGGATGACTGCCAGAAACAATAACGGACAAAAAGTTAAATTGCTAGTCGGAGGGTGCAACAAAAACTCTCTGTTCGAATGAAAGGATCGTTGGTGTCGCAGCAACTGCATGTGAATTTCAACTGTCACTTCCGACTCTAGTTCGCAAGGCGAAGATCGAACGAAACGAGTTACTTGGTGATGACGATATCGCAGCGATATTCCATCAAGTCGCGTCCGCAGTTCGGTGCTTTATCAGCGCGAAATCTTTCACCTGGATTTAAAGGCGGCGAACGGTGAGTCATGAAAGGCCCCATCCCATGGATTACATTACAATTGAACATGCAATTACCACTACAATCAGTCCGTATCGACGAAAATAAGATTGAAAAGGTCATCGACTTTGGCTATGCACGGCGAACAGACCCTTACAAACCAGCGTCGCGCAACGCTTCGACGTATGGAACCACTTACCTGAGCCCGCCGGAGATGACACGGTTTTTCTCTTTTCCTGTGGAACCGAAAAAGGTGGTCACTAGGTATCAAACGTCTGCCCCAGAATCGGGTTACCCACCTTGCTATCGCGATGCTCCACCCCATCAATTGATCTCGCCAATTCGACACGCTTTGAGATTGCAGGAAGAAGCGACGCATCGATTGGGAAAGGATCTATGCCACTCTCTGAAACCATCGCGCGATGGGGAGACTACCATGTTACAGCATAAACATCAAAAAGAGCAGCAACGCAACGAAGGTCTATCCTCACTTTTCTTAAGAGAGTCGAAATCCCCCTATACGCCTTGTTGTCCTCGGGGCACACGTATACGATCGCAGCTCCTTCTCTCCTGCTCGCGCTGTCCGTCCCGACCTATGCACGTATACCTGTACAACGTGAACCAATACAACCCGTTACGCATGACACAGCATGTCTCACAAACGAACAACCTACCGGAGCCTCTTTGTGTACTCCGTACTGCGCCACTATCTCCACCCCAGGCACATCGAGCCCTCCGGCCCCCACATCCGTTGCCACCATCACGGCACCCTCCACCCGTGCAAACTTCTCCACATGCTGCATGTGTCCGTGAAGAGTGATGAGCGGGCGAGGGGTGGGTAAGTTTGGCAGGATGTGTTGCAGGAGCGAGGCGACGCGTTTCAAGGAGGGCAGGGAGGAGAAAAGACGAGCTTGCGCGAAGGGTGCCGGAGGAGGAGGTAGAGGAGGTAGGTATCCTGTGGTGTGAAAACAGGTGTGAGATTACGGGGAGACAGCGACGTGGAAGCGAGCAAGGGAACAAACCTTTTGACTGGCCTCACACACTATCCGTCCTTCCGAACAAACCGGAGCTGACAAAGTTGTCCCGCGTGAGATCCACTCGGAGCGGGCCGAGGGGATCTTGGAAACTAACCTTGGCGAGGACCGAATCTAGGAGCGGTCATATAGTGTAAGGGGTGTCAAACAGTGAGCTCCACGAGATGCCGGACGAGGTACTCACCCCAATCACCCTTGCCCTGCTTCCTTTTCTTGGCAAGCTCCCGGTGCATCGTCGCCGAAAACACAAAAGTCTTCCTTTGTCTCACTTCCTTCTCACCCCCGCCGTCGGGTATCTTGCCATGATGGCCCTCAATATCAAGTCCAACTCCTTGTAATGACCGATCTCCACCATCCGATTCCCTTCGTTCACCACTAAGAACGCCACCTTGCGCAACGCCCCAGCCACCGCGGGGTCGTCCTCCATGACCTCCCACAGACGCCCCACGGTCGCTACGACGACGTCCGCACCTCGTTGGAGTAGGTGGCACTGTTTGTGCACGCTCATACCCCCAATGACGCACGCGACACGAACGCGCAGGTTGGACCCGGCGGAACGCAGGTGGTCGGCGATTTGGGTCGCCAGTTCCCGTGTGGGTGTGAGGATGAGCGCGGCGGGGGGGCGTGGGGTTGAGGACGAAGAGACATTCGCTCGTGCGCCTGGATTGTGTTTGTTGGCCATGTGTGTCCGGTTGACGAGTGCCAGGATGGGCAGACCGAAGGCCAGCGTCTTTCCCGATCCCGTTTCAGCGGCACCAATGATGTCGCGGCCTTTCAGGGCGTGCGGGAGGACCGAGGATTGGATCGGTGTTGGGGAGGTTAACTGGGGTGTCTGCAGGGAGGCGAGGATCGGGGCAGGGAGGGAGAATGGTGTCCAGGCGGACATGCCAGGGCCTGCAATAACGAGCAATAAGTAAAGGATTGCAAAGGAGTGATGGCGGTCGGTTTGAAAGAACGTACCAGCTGGGTCTGGGGATGTTTCAAGGTGCTCATCATGTTTTCTGCTTCCGGAGTTCATCCAGCTCCTCGTTCTCCGAGTCTTTTTCGTCAACGTCTTCATCTTCGCCATCAACGGAGTTCCCCTCGTCCTCTTCGTCCTCCTTGGTCTCGTCCTTTTCTACATCACTTGCATCGGCAGCTTCACTCTCATCAAAGTCATCCACTGCTATGAGCTTCTTGGTCAGCTGTTCCGGTAGCGGGCTGTACGGGCTCGTCTTCCCAGGGCGATCTTTGCTCTCCTTCTTGTTCTTCATTGCTTTCGCCGGGCGAAATGAAAAAGAGCCCCCTTCCTCTACAACGTCCACGCAATCTATTTCCTCCAGGGAAAAAAACCCACCCATGTCCTGCAGCATGTCGCCGGGGGCGATTTCGGACCACTGCCATTCGTCGATGGATGCAGGCAGTGTATCGTCCGAATTCGAGGCGGGTCCTGACTTCGATTCCTTCTGCTTCCTGCTCTTTTCTTCGGGTGGATCGGCTTTTGTCTGTCCGCGTCCACAGAGCGCGATCGTTTCATTGCAGAGTCCGTTCCGTGATGATGCAGGAAATGCGTCTGCTGTGGCCAAGCCGTGCGGGGAGAGCACCGTCTCCCCTTTGGCTTCTGACGTTCGCTTGCCGTTTCCCGAAGACCACACTTGGCCGGAAAGGAAGATTCTCATTCTTGTTGTCCAATAAAGACTAACTAGAGGCGGAAAAAATGAAATTGTTGATGCACTTCTGCGACCTCAGCATTACGGAATATGTTCCGCAAAAGCGTCGGCCCGCTTATTTTCTCGCCGCCTCTTCTTCTGCTCAATTCGCATACTCTGCCCGTGTTTGTTTCCTTCCAAACCAGAACATTCGCAATGTCTACTCTCGCTAAGGCGACTGCAAACGGTCTCGCAACCACAATTCGCCGTCTCAACATCAAAGAGACCGGACTGCTGCGATCATCGGCCTACATCGGTGGACAATGGGTGGACGCGGCTGATGGAAGGACATTCCCCGTCAACGGTGAGTCCTCGTTAGGGTATGAGTGTCGGTATTTGGTCCCGTGTTGCAATCATCTCACCCCTGCCATCAATAGAGCCGGCAACGGGCCTGCACATTGCCGACGTGCCCAACATGACCGAGAATGAGGTGCGACGGCGATTATTTTCGAAATACGCATCACAAATCTGATGATTCAAAACATGATTAGGTCAAGGAAGCCGTCAAGGCCGCCAAGGCTGCTCAAAAAAGCTGGGCTGGACGTACCGCCAAGGTCTGCTCGCAATAATGTCCTTGCTAGTGCCTGGGAAATTGCTCACGATCATTCTATTGGACCTCTAGGAGCGTCACGACATCCTCAACAAATGGTTCGCTCTCCAAATCGCCCACACCGAGGACATTGCGGCCATTCTCGCCGCCGAAAGCGGTAGGCATCACCTTATGTAACTCCCTATCATGCTTAGACATTCACATTTCCTTCTCTTCTCGCTGTTCTCGTGATGATTGGGTTGACCTTGCAGGCAAACCCCTTCCTGAAGCCAAGGGCGAAGTCGCCTACGGTGCCTCCTTCATCCAATGGTTTGCCGAGGAGGCTACCCGTGCCTACGGAGACGTCATTCCCCAAAACGTGAACAACCGAAGGCTGGTCGGTGAGTTCATTCAGTTAATTCCTTTGTGCTTATATCACCCACGTTAAGCCCGAGAGTTAATACGCTGCTTCTCCCTGTCTTACATTAATCAGCCATCAAGCAGCCCGTTGGTGTCTGCTCGGTCCTCACTCCCTGGAACTTCCCCTCCGCTATGTTGACACGGTGAGCACTGCCCGAGCTCGAAAGTCCCTCCATGTCATATCCAGCTTCGCATTACATACCCCGATCCCCGTACGCTAACAGAAAAGCTGGTGCTGCGCTCGCCGCCGGATGCACTGTTGTCGCCAAACCAGGTCTGGTCAGCGTCTGGTTCTTTGTCCCGTTTCCACCTTCTTACCATCCCACCCCCGATCCACACAGCCGCCGAAACCCCCCTCACCACTCTCGCGCTCATCCACCTCGCCAACGTCGCCGGTGTCCCCGCCGGCGTCCTAAACGCCGTGACCTGCGACAACGTCAACGTCACCGCCGTAGGTAAGGAGATGGCCACCAACCCGGACGTCGCCAAGGTGTCGTTCACGGGGTCGACTGCTGTTGGTGGGTAACTGGATAAATTGGAATGAGCGTCGTGGGGTCTTCGAGACTGATCAATGTGTACGTTTTGGGATTGTAGGTAAATTGCTCATGTCGCAGGCGTCGGGAACCATCAAGAAGATTTCGTTGGAGCTTGTGAGTGACACCATACGAGACAAGTGTGTTCCACTCTTAATCTCACTCAATTTTACAACCATCAGGGTGGAAACGCTGCCTTTATCGTGTTCGGTGAGTCTCGGAAGATGCACTGTCTCCCCGAATCATATTTATTGACGCGCTTGACTCTCGCTGCCCAGATGACGCCGACGTTGACTCTGCCGTCGCCGGATGCCTCGCATCCAAGTTCCGCAACACTGGACAGACCTGTACGTATTTGTTGGAGTGAACATGTCTGGACACGAGGCCGGCGGGAATGCTCATGCTCATGCTTTTGATGTCGTAGGTGTGTCGGTGAACAGGATCTACGCTCAGGTGGGTGCAGAGATTGAGACGGCGAAGACGCGCATGGGTCCGGACACAGAAGTAAAACTCATCGCTTGCGCTTTCAGGCTGGCATCCACGACCAGTTCGTCCAGAAACTCGCCGAGAAGCTCAAATCTCTTAAAGTCGGCATCCCCACCGACCCTGGTGAGCTCAGCTGTTGACGTGCCCTGCATCTACTCCAGAGCGACGCCAGACCCCTGATCACGTTTCTTCGAAACAAAGGTGTGAACGTCGGGCCCCTCATCAGCGAAAGGGGTTTGGCTAAGGTGGAGAGCCACGTCGAGGACGCGAAGAAGAAGGGAGCCAAGGTTGTTTTGGGAGGCAAGCGGTGGGTTACGTCCGTGGTCGAGGAAGCGTTCAATTTCTGACTGACTTGAACTTGTTTCTTGGAATCCAGCCACGAACTGCAGCGAACGTTCTACGAGCCGACTTTGCTGGCGGACATGTAAGTGTGACGTTTGGCGAATTGGATGAGTTCTGGTCGCTCATTCTGTCAACTTGGTGTTCAGGACAAACGACATGACGTACGTTCCTTGTGGCACTTCCAGTATCTAGAACGTTTGGTTTAAATGTCTCACCTTCATTTCAATTCAGAATTGCCAAGGAGGAAACCTTTGGCCCCGTAGCTTCCGTTTTCAAGTTCTCCACGGAGGAAGAAGTGATTGCCCTTGCCAACGATGTTGACTTTGGTCTCGCGAGGTCAGTCACGTTTTACGCAAAATATTTGCGAAGAAAGATGTTAACCATGCTCCCTCTGCAACAGCTACTTCTACAGCAGGGATATCGGTCGGTGCTGGCGAGTCGCCGAGGCGCTTGAAGTGGGGATGGGTAAGTGATTGACATGTGGGGTTGGGGGAGAGCAACGGTGGATTTCTGATACTGGCACTGTGCAGTGGGAATCAACGAGGGCATTATTTCTACCGCAGAGGCGCCTTTCGGGTATGTTCATGGTGGAGGTTTCGGGTGCTGTTGAGTTGGTTTGACAGGCGTTCTGGGGAACTCTTTCCTATGTGACACTTTTACAGTGGAGTGAAGCAAGTGAGTACACGCGTCTCATTTTGAATCTCTGAACGTGTTGCTGAGCAGTGCGTGATTGTTTACTCGAACAGTCCGGACTTGGTCGGGAGGGATCGAAGTACGGTATCGATGAATACATGCACGTGAAGTATCTGTGCTTTGGAGGAATCTGATGATTGAATTGTTTTGATGATCAACGAACAATAAACGTCTCCGTTTGAGATTTGCCGGTGTTCACCCGTCGGGCCGATTTGCCGTCACGACAATCCCTGTTTTCGCAGCCAAGACACCCACACTCTGCACTCTTTCGCAACGCATGGCCGATATTCTGTCACTCGAGTCGCTGTTCGGAGTGAAGGGAAAGGTCGCAGTGGTGACCGGCGGAGGTGAACGGTTCTGCCTGCCGCGTTGACGACCCATCCATGAACAACGACCCCCTCGTCTCCAGGCACCGGAATTGGGAAAATGATCACCGCCGCTCTTGCCCGTAACGGTGCCAAGGTGTTCATCGCGTCGCGGAAGCTGCAAGTCTTGAAGCAAACGGCAGACGAAATCAACGCGATGGACGCGACAAAGACCAGCGGGGGAAAGGTCGTCGCCATCCAAGCAGATTTGCGAGGACGCGCTCAGGTATTTGGATTCACGTTTGCCCGAGTCGGCCCCTGGAGACATTCAAACTGAGTGGTTACTTCTTTGCGACCGAACAGTGTGACGCCCTCGCCAAACAGGTCGCGCAGTCGGAATCAAAAGTGCACATCCTTGTCAACAATGCGGGCATTGCTTGGGGAGACAAGCTCACGGATTTCAACGAGGACAGCGGGTGGTTGAACACCATGAAAGTGAACGTCGTCGCTTACTTCTATCTCACCGTTGGTGAGTGCTTGCGTGGGTGGGAAGAATGTTCCAAATTATAGCTGAGAATGTTTGGTGCGCGTTTGACACCCTTTCAGCGTTTCTCCCTCTTCTTGAGGCCGCGTCACAAGCAACAGACCCGGCAAGAGTCATCCAAATCAGCTCAATTGCTTCCCTCAACCCGTCAACTGCACACGATCCTGTGGCGGCAGTCGGCACCGGAACCTATTCGTATGGTGTCAGTAAAGCCGCTGTGAACCAGCTCACCAAGAGTATGGCGTTTACTCTTTCTGGGTAGGTGCCACTTTGGAAGGTGGCACACCTCACGTTCTTACATTTCACTGACGGAGAAGAAAGGGCATTAATGTCAACGCCCTTGCGCCGGGACGATACCTTTCTCGGATGACACAGATCTCGGGTCTGGATCCGGGCCTGAAAAAGGCGACCAAGAACGAGCAACCAAGTAAATATAATTGCTTCCTGACTAGACAAACACACGTGTCTGACATTTTTTTATCGAGCAAAGTGGGGAGAATAGGGGATAACAACGACATGGCCGGCTTGGCTCTTTTCCTTTGCTCTCGTGCCGGTGCTCACATCACAGGCTCAATTATTGAAACCGCAGGAGGAGCGCACTTGTTGTGAGTGGCACTTTATCAAATAGCTGTCAGTCGTTGTAAAATCTAACTAATTCGGCGCGCTTGCAGTCCACAGGGAGCTGCACCGGAAGGCTTTGTTGGCGTTCCAAAGCTGTGATTGTACCATTTCGAATTTATGTGGATAATACATATCGAAGATGGTTCATGTCATGGGGTAAGACCTGATATAAACTTAACGAACTCAACCAAACAATGCAGCACGAAAACATCCTTGGCCCGGAGCTCACTTCAGCAGGCTCGCATTGGCGTGAAGTTGAGAAGCTTCAACGCATATCACCCCTTGCTGCACTCCAGCTAGCTGTCCTGCTGGACAATATTGCTTTGCCCGACTTCACCACACCTCTCCTTCCGAGCGTCGCTCATCCGCTTTATGGATCGCTTCATATTCTGGAAGAATCTTCGCGCATTCCTGCGTTTTCGGCACCCACACCGTCAGACAGCGTGATATTAGCTCCATCGCCATCACCACGAGCATCGGCCGCAGCTATTGAGGAAGAGCAAACCGAGCCACCCACCATACTTTCTTCTTCGCTTAATACTGCTGCGTCTGATGGGGATCTGGAGAAGTTGGAAGCTCTGCTCCAGGACGATGAGGATTCTGGCCGTCGATGGCTCAATGTTTCCACTTCTCCGTCAAAGCAGCTTCCACTACACTATGCGGCGGCGAAAGGCGTAGGTTTCGGCTCTTTGTTTCTTGAAAAAATTCCTTCCAGTCGACTGACAGCGATTCTTCCGTCTAGCACTTACACATCGTCGAATTTTTAAAAAAGGAAGGGGCGATTCTAGATCTTCCTGACGGAGAGCAAGAGACTGCTCTTTTTAAAGCGTCTTTAAATGGTCACCATGCCGTTGTGGCTTTTCTGCTTCGAAATCATGCCAATGTTCACCACCAGGACGGTGACGGTTGGACAGCCTTGCACAATGCGTGCTCGCAGTACGTTTATCTCGTAACTTTAAGCTAGAATGAATTTTGTGATTGTCGACCTCGATTTTCCAGGGGTCATCTTAAGGTTGCTGAGACTCTGTTGCAAAATGGGGCTGATGTGAACACGCGGAATCGTGTCGGCATTACGCCCATGAGTGAGTTTCGTGCTTGTCGTCATTACGAAAAAAAACAGTAAATTCTAACTTTTCCTTCCCTATGGAAATAGTGACTGCTGCATCGAAGGGCCATCTCCACATCATTCAAACGCTGATTCAATTTGAAGTGAATCCGTTTCTTGCCACAAATGCACATGATGCAGCTTATGATCTTGCAGCGCAGAATGAAGAATCTTCTGTGTGTCAAGTGCTTGAGAGCTATGAACGGGACTATTGGGATCGTCAAAATCGTTTAGGTCTCTTAGCAACCTCTCTGCCTTCTCAGCTGGCCAGCACTTTACTGGAGCAATCGAATTTGTCTGCATCTTCTGTAAAGGCGAAGCTCAATTCTGGGAAACGATCACATTCAGGTTCTTCGGTATCCACTTCACATCGGTCGATTACAAATCTTGCCGAAATTGTGAAAGAACTGCACTATGATCCAGAAGTACTCCACACGACAGTGGTGGAGGTCATATATGAGAATCAGCGGTCCTCGTATCTTTCGCCAAGAGCTTTTGCTGCCGAGAATCT
>KQ965816.1:0-65998 GCA_001574975.1 Gonapodya prolifera JEL478
TTGTAGCATTAAGTGTGAAACATCAATCATCCATTTGGGCATATAGTGAACCCAAACCAGCCAATCCTTAACAGGACTTAAGTGGGCTGCAAATGTGTGGTTTGACATGCTAAGGAACACCTTGGTGAATGCAATGGTTCAGCTTGAATCAGACAATGTGGTGTTTATGAAGCAGATGGACGGGAAAAGCAACCATCATTGTTGGAGGACATGTGGACAATCTCTTAGCAGCTGCACTATCAAAATTGTTGGACACTTTTGAGGAGGAACTTGCTTCTCACTTGAAGACAAAGTCAGGAAGTCTGTCCACCTTCTTGGGAGTACAGATGCAGCAAAACAGCAGCTATGGAACAATCTGCATTCACCAGAAGAGGAAAGTTGCAGAACTGTAGGAGGAAACTGGAATGGCATACTGCAGACATGTTGGAACACCATTGCAGCCTAATGTTGAACTGTCTTGTGCTGATTGTCTGAAATCAGATGCAGAACATGAAGGGATTGATCACAGAGCTTACAGAAGCACAGTTGGCAGCCTCATCCACATCATGGCAATGACAAGGCCTAACATTTGTGCAGGTGTGAAGATGACTGAAGCCATGGACAATCCCAGTCACAAGCATGTTAATGCTTTGAATTGGTTGCTGAGATACCTTGCTGGAACTCAAGGATTTTGAATTCAATACTTTCGTGCTAAAGATCCACAAGGCCAGCATGGGAACACTTTTCTCCATGGATATTATGAATTAGATTTTGCAAGGGACATTTATAATAGGAAATCACAGAGTGGGTATGTCTTCTTGATGGGAGGAGGAGCAGTGAGTTGGTGGAGTGGAAAACAGGAGCTTGTTGCAACATCAACAACACATGCAGAATATGTTGGACAGGATCACGCAACACATGAGCTACTTTGGATCATTCAGTTTCTGGGAGAGCTTGGTTTTGCTTCAGGGGGAGCTACAGAAGTTTATGGACAAATGGACAGACCCCCAAAGCTCCTAGGAGACAATCAAGGAGGACAAGCACTTGCAAGAAAACCTGTTCATCACAAGTTATCAAAACATTTTGACATTAAGCATCACTTCATCAGGGAGCTTGAAAAGGGACTCTTGTCTTTGGTTTACTGCCCAACTCAGAAGAACATTGCAGACATCATGACCAAACCAGTTGCCAAACAACCTTTTGAGAAGCACAGGGAATCAATGGGAATGATGCAAGTTGTTTGATGCATGTTGGAAGATTCACACTGGAGTGTTCATCTTCAGGGGGAGTGTTGAGATGAGTCATTGGTGACTCATAATGGAGGACTCATAGATGACTCATATGGTGACTCATGTGGGACTCATAGAT
The DNA here is from genome assembly GCA_001574975.1 of Gonapodya prolifera JEL478. Taxonomy (NCBI): domain Eukaryota; kingdom Fungi; phylum Monoblepharomycota; class Monoblepharidomycetes; order Monoblepharidales; family Gonapodyaceae; genus Gonapodya; species Gonapodya prolifera. Next base: position 1,348 of record KQ965816.1, read on the forward strand.
GACTCACACATATGACACATAGTATGACTCAGGTATTAGTCATAACTCAGCATTGCTTTGTCCACCTTTTGGAGGACATTGTCAGAAACTGCAATTGCCAAAGCTGCCATCAACTGTCCATCCAACACCATCCAAGCATCATAATTGTCCTTATCACTCTCTTTTGGGCATCCTCTCTTCCCATCAAGCAGTTCCAGTGCCCCTCCAACCATCCTCAAATTCAGCCTCACTCTCTTTGCCCATGTCCAGTACTCTTCATCCAGCACCCTCACTGCCATTGCAAACTCTGATGGCTTCAGTTTTTCACTCATCTCTGGCCTGATGGCTGATAAGGTCCCCGAAATTCCAACCACTGTTCCACCTTACACTTCTGGATGCCATCCTGGGTGATTCTTTAGGCAGATGGTCTCAGAATGACGGGCTCATAACCTGTTAAGCAGGCGAGCTGGATTTGTGGGACCAATTGGATTGTGTTCAGATATCACTTGAGATACAGCAGAAAAAACACAATTAAAGTGGCACGGTGCACGGTCCCCCGGCTAGCCTCCAAACATCAAAGTCCCCACACCACTTTGTACAGAACCACAACCAGAACAGATAGAGACATGCGACAACTTGCTAATCTGTAGCACTTTTCAAGTTGTGTCCACTAATGACAACCACAATACTTCAGGTTAAACACCTAATCCACAATTGAGCAATCAATGACACTTAACAGAGATTGATTGAGCACATTGGGAGGAAACTTGAAACTGAAGTTTTAGTTTCCGGGGGAGTGTCAAGTCTTATTGTGATATGGGAATTGGTCTTTGGTGAAGCATTAATACAATACTACCATCAAATGCAGCTTGAAGAGTACTACAAGTTTGTTGTTGGAAGTTTTGTTCTAGCTTTTCTGGTTGTTGAGATAATTAGGTTTTACTGTGAAATCAGGACCTGTGTTTTGTGTGGCATTTGCAGTGCAAGGGTTATTGATGTCAGATTAGTTGTAGGTTTTTTTGTACATGAACATAAAGACTCAGTACACAATCCCAGTGCTCTTTTCAGGTTAACCTCAATGTTGAAGTGTGGTTGCTTGAAATGCACCCAGAACTCAATGAATTTGCACTTTACTTGATGGAGGCTGTAACAAAACCTCCTGAGTCTTGACATTATGTTTGACTTAAGCCTGTTAGTCCAGTTTTCTGCAAAACTGGAGTACATCAGCACAACTGTGGCTGCAGACCCAAACAATCTGTTTGCGGCATGCAATGGTGTTATGGTTGCTTGCGGCATCCACACTATTGAGAACAATGGATGTATTTTGTCCTTACTTAATAATTGGAGTACATCTGATGTTTACATTCCTGTGAGTTCTTGTATTGCAACATTTTCAACACTTAATCCAAAAGAAATGTAAATTGTTGGGCTTAATATTGAAAGCAGTCTGTCCATTTTGGAAACCAGTGTTTTGTTTGATAAGAACAGTAATGAGCTACCACAGCAAACAAACGTGTTGTTGGCTGATGGTCCAACTCCACTGCCACCTGATATACCAGAGCTTGATCTTTCCCATTGTGTGCTCACATAGGAAGAAATTGTCAAACTTTCAGATTTCTAATGTAAAAATGCAGACGTCCTTAGTGTGGGTGACATGACTGCCTTAGTGCCTGGGTTACTCACAAGATCAAGCTTGTTGGAAACCCACAACTGATCAAATTGCGTCCTCATTGAATGGGTCCTGAAGAATGTGAGCAGGCTAAGAAATTGTTGATCGACAATACTATTGGCCCTTCCAATAGTGATTGGGCATTGTCAGTTGTGTTGGTGCCAAAGGAAGACAGGAAAAGCTGTTTTATATTGATTATCAGAAGCTCAATGCAATCACAAAAAAGTATGTCTATCCATTACCACATGTAGACAAACTACTAGATGCTACACAGTGTGCTACGTTTAACACCGCTCTCATCATTACATGGGGTTATTGGAATATTGTGATGGAGCCTTTGCAGAATCATTTAATGGTGTTTATCACACACAAAGGGCTTTACAAGTTCAAGCACATGATGTTTGGTATGACCAATGCCCTGGCAACATTCCAGTGTATGATGAACAGTGTCCTACATGGAATTAATTGGGTTTACACTTTGGTTTATCTCAATGATGTCCTTGTGTTTTCAAATACGTTTAAAGACCATTTGAAGCATATGGATGAAGTGTTTAAATGTCTTTGCGTGGCCAATCTTAAATTGCGTGTGGCCAAATGTTCATTTTGCCAAGCTGAAACAAGCTATCTTGGGCACATTATTACAAACAATGGGTTTATTAAAATGGATCCAAAGAAGATTGCAGCAAAACAAGACTTTCCTTGCCCTCATTCAATTTTGGAAATGCAAAGCTTTGTGGGCTTGACCAGTTATTATTGTCATTTTATCCCTTGGTTTGCAAACATTGCAGTGCCATACTCATCCATGGTCAATTGTTTGGAGGAACTTGATTGGTCCAATCCTAATGCATTGCTGGCACTCAAACAGTTGAAACAATTAATGTGTTTGGCACCAGTTTTGCGTCATGTTGATTATGCACATGCCATTTATTTTGCAAATGGATATGTCAAAGGTTGCTTTGACTGCTATTCTTAATCAGCGTGATGAGAATGGTTGTAAATATCTTGTTGGTGCAGCTAGTAAAAACTTAACAAAAGCTAAACAACATTGGGATGCCAGAACCCTGGAAGCCTTTGCAATTATTTGGGTTGCAAATATTTTTGGTATTACCTTATTGGCATGCTGTTTAAATTGTATACCAATCATGAGGTGCTACATTTGATTTTATCCCCTGCCGCCATGGGAAAGATTGTACAATGGGCATTTTGCATGTCTGCATTCAACTACACGCCCCATTATAAGCTGGGGAAACATAACACAAATGTCAATCCTATTTTGCATGTCACGCCAGACAATTCACAAGAGCCAATGTGGCACACTGACATCCACTAACATGGAGTATATAGTGTAGTATGAGTGTTGGGTATTAGCTGCTGTGCCACTACTGTGGCCGCGGGTTTAGATGTGCACCTGCAGGACGTGCCCTAAGTTTGGCATTACGTTCCTGCAGGTGAATTCTATGCACATTACGTCTTGCTATGTACATCTGATCATAGATACACATTCCTACAGACTACAGGCTTGTGCAGCTCACCAAGGTTGTGTAGCACAATGGATCTTGATGTGGATGTTCCTATGTATGGTGACACTTTTCAACCAGATTTGCCACCCAAAGCAGTTGGGACACAAGAAGAATTTTTGTTACCAGAGTTGTCTATCTTGCATGATGAAAAGGCTTGTCAGGCCACCCTTGAATTATTGGCAATGCACTTTGATGCAAACAAGGCTTTTACTGCCTGCGCATTTGAAAGCGCTAAGTATTGCAACTCTTGGATTAAAGATCAACTTAATGATTGCAACCTCTGTGGTATTATTGATGTGCTGACAGACTCCCTTCCACCTGATGCTGTGATTCATGTTGTTATATTGAAGCTCATATAAAGTCACGTGGCTATGCTATACACAAGAGTGCGTTGCATCTTGCCATTCTGCGTCATAAACAACCTGTTGGGATGCTCCCTAAGGGATCTCTTGGCAAATTTGAAGTTGTTGGTCACGGACCCATTGCTGTTCCTCATTGTCATAGGGAGGAAATATTGTGGTCACATCACAATTCAAAGATGGTGTCACACCATGGAATGAACCAATGCTTTGTTTGATGAAAGACAAGTTTCATAGGCCAAAATGGGTTCAAGATGTTTGAACAACAGATTGGTCCATTTTGGATGATAGAACAAATTGGTCCAGTCACTTATCAAGTGATACATATTTACATGGGACATGAAGTGAAAGCTCATGTTCAACGATTGTGTAAAATTTTACCTTATACTGATATGTTTTCAGCATTGCTAGCTATTCCTGATGTTATGAGATTGCCTGTAGATATTGATCTGTTGGTCAAACCAGGCGTCACAACTGAGGATGTTGTACCTACTCCAGCTGTGTTGAATGCCAATGGTGCACCAGCATACAATATTGAAAAATTTTGAATTGTCATTTAAGTGGTGATTTAATGGAGTCCTACATTAAAATTTGTTGGTTATGCAATTCCAGAGTGGACAGAAGAGGAAAATGTTTTTGTGGATGATCTGGTACTTGTGTTCAAGAGAGGACATCTGTCTGGTCCTTGTGGATTTTGTTTATTAAAAAAGGCAGTTACTCAGTGCAAAGAAGGCTTGCTTGGAACACCATTATGAAGTGTACTTTGCTAATGAACAGGGCAAATGTATGCTGTTGATAAAAGCATTGTTGAAAAAGGCTGCAAATAAGCAAAATTGTGTGGCTTGTCATTTGCTTCCTCAAGGGGGGGGGAGAAGATGAATAAGGTGGAAGTCATTCACTTTTGGGTACTATTGTGATTGGTCAATGTTTTGACTATGAATGCGACCAATGAGGACATTGCTTTGTTAGGAAGGGGGGCTGTGGTGTACCAGTACCTTGGTGGTAGTGTGGCGCAGACGTTATAGTTAGTGTGCATGTTCGAATACAGTTTTACATCTTGCTCTCTCTCTATCCACATCTCTTGCCCTATCCATCCCAGTCCAGGTACTCTACAACTGTTTCAAAATGAAGGGAACTTTGTGTACCCATTGCTTCTGGCAGGAGCAAACTTTTTGAAATTACTTCTTGGTCTTTGCAAAACATGTGCAAATGCTCCGATTGGGGTAGCCAAAGACCCGTTGCCGCCTCTGCACAGTCTGCCTGGCTCCAACACATCTGGCATCACGTTCTTTGACGTTACTTGCCAGTCTACGTTTATTCTGCACCAGCTTTCTGCCTGTAGCCATGTGAGATTGAATAGTCCCTTCCTGCAGTCTCTTCAATTCCTTCTGACTCCAATTAGCCATGCAGAACCATTCTTCCAAGAAAGCTTCCTTCCCATTCCTCAACCGTCTCTGCGTTTTGTCTTATTTATTATCTGTAATGTGCACATCATCTATTCCCATTGTAGCACGTATCCATCAAAGTAGTTGAATGATATGTATTATGAAATACCACCCTCCTCAAATATTGCCATCTTGTCTTGCAAGGTATTGACAGCGTTTCGAAGAGACATTGCCCTGGTCCCGTGTGTGGGCTGGCCCCCGCAAGGACGACTATTTCAAGGCAAGAGATATTCCTTCTGCTTGTTTTGAAAGGGAGTGCAAAGTTGATCTGCAGGCCAAGCCCTCCTGCTGCTCATCTTAATAAAATTGCCTTTGTATATATATGGTCACATAATTCAAGCCATACATCACAAGACATAATACCAACGTGTTTTGGGTGAAAAGAAATGTAGTGCTTAAATACATTATCCTTCAACAAAGGAAATCATTTCAGATCAATGTGAGAAAGAATGACATACAAAACTTTAATTTCACGAGTGCTACAATGTCAGTGTCTGAAGAAGAATGCAGTTACAATAGGCCCACCGCAACACACTACGATGTCTCACCAGTATTATGACGGCTGCAGTGATTGCAACTATCAGTAGCAACCAGCACATTTTGTTCCTTGCAAGCTTTTGGTAGCGACTCGCAGTGCGGAGCTCCACGTTTGCGGTTTCCACATTAGACGCAACGCTCACGACATTCGACTCTATATTGTCTTAATATAGCATGTTGGATTAGCGCTGGATAATCTTATCGCGCATATAGTCTATACTCTCACCTAGCATATACTGCTGCTCATGTACAATGGTGCCCAAATCTCGGAAGATTTCATTTACTTCCAAAATGGATGTCTCAATCTGCTTCAAGTCCTCTTCCCTCTCCGCAATTATAGCGTCGTTGTACTCAATCTCATTGTCAAGTAACTGAATCTGAGCTGATCTGGAAGTGGGTGAGCACCCCTTTTGGTGGGACTTCGGCGTTGCCGCCACAACATATGTGTGAAACTTACTTGCCAGATGACCTTGCCATTAGCGGAGCGTTGACATCGTCGTCATCGTCGTCTCTTAGAAAATGTGGAGAAGAGTTCAACAGAGCTGATCGCCGTTCCTGTGACCAATACAACGTCTCACTGTGCTTTGACTTGTTCAAGGAGCGACCGCTCATTTTCCGCCACAACTTTTGAGACCGCTTGAAAGCGCTTGAGAACATCTTCCATGTCCCTCCCCAGTTTCGATTGTGCGTTCAGACGTTGCTTCTACAGAAAGTTTGGTCAGTCAAGAGAGGTCTTCACCAGAGGCTTGTCGCAGATTCTACCCACGTTTTGAATCGTTGAGGGAGAGGACAGCTTTTTGATATCGAAAACCGTCTGCCGAATCATCATACGAGTGTCCTCGGTGAGGGAGTGTCTGGAGAGAACCACAACACCGTCACGAGACGGCAGCTTCTCCAACAGCCATCAAACAACAAACAACTTCGCACGGAGTGCAGCGTTGTCCCGGTTTGTTCCCAACGTGGCCGATAAGCGTTGAATCTGGGCAGTGTTGGAAGCCATGGAAAATATCGATCGCGAAATCGCGTCCGTCGATAATCGAAAGGCTCGGTCATCGTCCAGCTGGTCTCGTCCACTTTCTAGGTCCGTTGCGTCGCCGAAAGACATTGGTGGGGGGATCTGAACTTGCTGAATAGTTCAGCCGAACTTGGAATCGACAAAGCTACCGCAATGTCTCTGGGGCAGTTTCTCTCGGAGCTTGCACGGATGTACATCAAAGAGCCAGTAAGTGTTTTGAGTAACGATACCATCACGTCAAACTCATCTTTTGGTCCCCAAGCTCGTTCGTTCGTCACATTTTCGACGAATCGTCAGCAACACACATGAGAAAATAGACCAAGTAAAATGTATTTCTTCAGGCTATTCTCAGCTTTTTCGCGTCCTCTTGACTCTTCTGTGAAAAGACAATATCTCCGATAACGTTCCAGTTCCGTCCGAGAACCCACTCTTCCGATTCTGGTCTTCCTTCTGGAGACATCTGAATAAAGAGAGTCGAAAAAGGGGATGGTGACATGATTCTGCTGAGGTTCATTTGTAGAACAATGTGGAAAAGATCCTGAATATAATTATATGCATTCTTACAACGGGCACAGTTTTTATCCAGGGACGACACGCAACACAACGAAAGTGAAAGCAAAGAGCAAGATCGTTATCCAGACCATTGCCCACATCATAACTGCGGTACTCCAAAAGCTCTCAGCGTGTTGACGCAAGCGGTCGCGCTCCTTCTTGAGCTGTGTGAAGTTTGTGTCAGTTTCCGTTGAGAGGCTATCCATCACCTGATGTTGCAATTTGGAAGTTGATTAGGTAACGTTATATGTCGATTCAAACGCTCTTACTTTCTGATCTTGTTTTATCAAAGCTCCGAAAGAAGTCGCATTTGATTTCAGTGCACCAGTCATTCGAATAAGATCCTCGGCCAAATCTGCCTGCTCTTCATTTCTTCTGCGTCTGCGAATCGACTGGGTTCCAGCATCCGCCTCATTGACATCGTCTGGAGATCGGGACCTTCAAATAACCAAAACGTTTGTCACCGTAAAGGCACCGAGTCGGAGAAAATCAATCGAAACCTTTGGATAACTTTTGGTTCAACGGTGTGACCTGGTTCTGGTAGAGGCGGTGCCCGTGGACTTCGAATCTGTTTCAAACGCGTTATCTTTCGTATTTTTTTCATCTCGCGAAACCACTTGACCAGTCACCTGCTCGAAAGAGCCCTCACTTGCCTCCGTTTTCTGTTCTTCTTCGTGCAAGTTCGGATCCCAAAAGGTAGGAAGTTCTCTTGACTCAAAGCAAGCGGAACGTGAATTCCCCGTTAAGTAAGATGCCCAGCCCCATTGCTCACCAACAACTGTTCTGAGAGTCGTGCTACCTGCGCTCATTCAAATTGTGAACTCAAGATGTTGGGCCAATGAGCAAAGGCAGTACCCTTTCTCGAAAGTCTGCCACTGTATCGTCGCTTGTCTCGCGGAGCCTGAAATCGACAGGTTCTTAGTTTCCCTGCTGCCGGTTGTTCGAAAGAGGGTCACGAACCAGAGCTGATCCACCAACAACTCGTCGAATAACTGTGTCGCAGTGATGAAATTTCGCCTTCGAGCGAAGAACTGTAGTTCCCCCAAAAGGGACGATGTATCTTCTTGCTCAGCCTCGATCCGCGCAAGCAGCCTCGTCAATGTGATTTCAGTCTCGCGGTGCTTGGGAAGAGGTGTGGGCATTGTAAGCAATGACCACAGCACCACTCTTCTCCAGCGACATCCGGCGCTGTTTCCTACACACTCCATTTGAATGGCATACGAAGATCAGGAGAGGAAGCTAGACGCAGCGCTGCGCGAGCTCACAGATGCTCTCAGCGGCATCATATCTTCAGCGCAAATAGAAAGAGGCAAAGGAATGACATCTTTGGCGCAAAATCGAATGGCGCTAGCAACAGAAGCATCAAATATAGTAGGTGAATCCCCACAGCGTTCACCCTTACAGGATTTTTGAGACTTCCGTTGGGAAGGTGCGATCCGGAGAATCGATTCTTTCAATCACCGACGGTTTGCGCCAATCGCTTCTGCTCCATGATTATCGTGATATTGCAGCCCAGATGACTCGGAGGCGTGCGACAATTTTAGAAGCATCGCAAGATGATGAACACATGAATACGACAATAGAAAAGCTACAGCGTGTACTAAAACGAATAGAGGAAGGAAATAATGGTTGAAAAATTAGCTAGGCGGGTTGTTTAGAAATTGTAGAGCACCAAATTTTTGGCAAAACGTCCGTGCACTGCGACTGATTCTCTCCACTCGGCATCCATCGTGAACGCCGTTGAAATCGAAAAGGCCGAGCGACGCAAAAGCGCGATCGATGACCTAAAGCGACGCAGGTGAAGTCGAGGCTTTAGATTCGAAGCTGCGTGAGGCTCGCGACGTCCAATGGGACAGTTCCAGCAACTGTTTCCTCCGATTGACAGGAGTTCGGTCTTTTTTGGACGTGTTTCTGGCGGTGTGCCATCAGCAACGAAGAACTTGAGGTGAACAAGAAGTTTGAGGAATGGATGCGTATTGCCGCTGACAATGTGAGCGCCAGAACGAATTTCGATTTGTCTTCGATTGATTTTGATGCAGAAAACTCCTTTACGAAGAAAATCACCTCCACGAATTCGTGGACTGTCGCGTTGATCGACTTCTTTGCGGATTTGGATATTTTGCGGAAAGGTCGTGGGTCGGTTCACTGCTATTCTCCCCGTCTTTGGTCTGTTTTTGACTTGCACATCTCTCAGTGAAATTAACTTCCAAAAGGTGGATCAATGAACACTTTGTCCCCCAACGTCTTCTTCCTCTCTCAACACTTTCCCAACACTTTGTGTGCAGGCATCGTGTACGCTTTCTTTGAGTCTCTTTTCGTGAGTGCCGAGCTCCGATTCGAGGTCATCAATCTTGGTGCGGCAATTGCATATTGAGTCGGAAGCCCTACCAGATGTTCAGTCGCTTGCAACCTTTCGCTTTCGAGTGACCAACGCTTCTGAAGGAACTCTCTTTTCACTTCCCCTTCGCCCCGACTAGCTACCTCCCGCCGACCGTCCAGCCCCCAGTACCCAAACATTGGCCTGAAGCATCTTTGACCGCACCTCGACTGTCACCGCACAAACACCCCTCATCAACATTCCTATCCTCAAGGTATACACAACACGTGTTGACTCTGTTGCTACGGAAACCGGGAAACTTCTTCTGGCCTCGCGGAAAGTAAATCTGGTATGAAATTGCCTGTCTTCCTCGGAATGGGTCGCATCATCGAAAGAAAACACATTATTTTAAAGAACTCATCCCGTAAAAATGAAGGTGATCTCGGTGAGCGCAGTGCAGCGCGCGTGAAGGTGCAGTTGAGCAGATCAGCATAACATCGGCTACATCACAACATAAAATCTGAAATTTCAGGGACATCGAGCAACGAACACACTGGAAAAGGAAGCCAACCTGGATGTGAAGAAGTGCGATTTGGAGTTTACAGTCGATCCGCTCTTCAAAAAAACATGCGCCCGATTTCGACGCGGTTCAGTTAATAAATTTTATGCCAAAATTGATATCTACCAATGATTTCTGAAAAGGGTGGAGCGAGAGGTCTATTGTTGAATCACCTTTCACTCTTTGGTCAGGGGATGATGGTTTTTGACTCGAGCGACGCGGCAGCAACAAACTCTCGGGATGACAGTGAAATGGATGTCGGGTGTGAGGGGCGCTGGCGGGAAGCGCCCCTCAGAGTAGGATTTGTATGTGCGGGAGAGACGGGACTGGGTAGCGCACGAGTGGTCGAGTGTTTTGTGTTGGGTCTCCCTTGTACAATGTGCCACGTGACCGAGATAAAATGCTACGGCTAAAGTACTAATACGCAACTTAGCAACTGTCAGTGAGCAAGGGGGCCGCCCGAAGCCCCTGACATCGGGCCGATGCCAATCACTGACGTATCCAAGTTTGCAGGTAACGTTAACCACTGGCGTGACCTGGAGCGTTAAGCAACGAACCCTTACTCTCCACAGAGATATTCAATATCGCGGTCACACAAGAATTTGTTGATGCAAACTTGTGTCCCAGTGTTGCGGCATTGCGATCCCAAACAACGAGGTAACCCCCACCTTCCATATGGACCGGATGTCTGAGAATGTAGATGCGGACGATGATGATGACGTCGGACCACTGCCGGACTTGCAACACGACATGGACGAAGTACCGTACGATTTACCAGAAGAACGAAGCGACGACAGCTTTGGGGTAGAGGACGGGGCTCATCCAACTACCGCAAATTTTGTCGCTACCTCTCAAAATGACGGCGCTCTGTTCGAGTATTTTGATTCAATGATGTTGCGCAACTGGGCGGGTCCTGAACGGTGGAAAGCGGAAAAGGACGTGAAAGGTACAAAGGTACAAAATTTGTATTTCGAACTTCACATGGCTTTCGCTAATCATTAGTTCATCAGCAATTCGTCGTGACAAGTCGAAGGTCGAAGCTGTTACGCCCTTTTCTAATATTGTTCATTCCGGGCAGGCTGCATTGCGAGGAGTCCATTTCGGTAGTAGCCTCTGTCAATTACATTCCTAGGTTGTCTCCGAAGCAGGTGCATCTTCATCAGGGACTTTGAGCAAAAACCAAATGGCGTTGAAGTGACAGATTCGGACGCAAATACACTTGAAACTGGTGAGTGACTTATTTAATTTGTATATCTATCATAAAACATACTCAAAATTACCAAACGCAATCTAGATCAGACCCAATATTTCTTGGACGCAGATGAAGACGACGAAGGCTTTGAACAAACAGGGCTTGATTCTATTGGACTTTTACAAGATTCTATCCTGGGATCCAACGCACTATCAGTTCTCTCAGGATCAGAAACTCACAGGGACTCGGACTATGCGAGCCAACCTGTCACCGCTCCGAAGAAAACGGCGAAACTCACAATAAAAGTACGACCGCACAGCCAAAAAAGTCGATGTAAAGAAGCTCAAGGATAATATCTGGAAGTCTCTCGATGTGAGTAGTTTGCTGGGTATGAAGTGACCTGTCGATCGACCTGGTAGTGTATATCACCCAGGAACATCTCAATGAGAAGGAAGAAAAGCAGCAATTCAGCTCTATTGTGCGAGACCTCCAAACATTTTATCCACAGCAAAAGTTGAAGGACATTTCTGCTCCCTTCGTTTTTATTTGCCTTTTGCATTTGGTATGGATATTTGGACGTTTGAGCGATTGTTGTTCTTTCTTTGACCAAACGCCATCGTTCTACGGCATAGGCAAACGAGAAGACTCTCGCAATTGATCAAAGTTCCCTGACGGAGCTAACTGTCTACAATCCTTTTGTGTTCTAAAATGCTACTTTTAGATGTATGGGATCGAAGTTCTGTCCTTTTCAGAAAAAGGTTCAAGGGTTGAAATCATAGAACAAAAAGTGTAAAGAGGTATCTCTTATCGTCTATGAGACCCAATATTTGAGAAAGGACAGAACTTCTGTCCCTCTCACCTGAAACGGCACTGGAAGTGATAACAAGTTGTCCCATTTTGTCAAAAAGGAATCCCACGGCAAAATGGGCACTTATCGCATTCACTCCTCAAAATTGATTAGGTAGCTTTCTCGGGCAAGGGATGGACGGAATTAAGGGGATGCAATAATTTTGAAATTGGAAAACATAGGGGAACATACATTCGATCCGTCTGTCTGTCGAATTAATTCCCTTTCGGCCCCACTTGACCAAAGCGTGCACAGCTTTGATTGGTTGCCAGCGGGATCTGTGAGACTGAAGCGCTAAAGCTCCTAAAGGAAGTCCATGTACCAATCATCAATGATGCGGACATCAATTTGGCGCGGGGGTTACCCGATAACCACTGGCGGATTTGCAATCATTCATAAAGCAACGTGGCACCGTCCGATCCGCTACGGGAGGTTTGTACCTACTTTCATATCGGTAATGTTTACATTCCAAGTGTCAAGACACTTCACTGCCGTAAGTATTTAGATTACAAGTGCAAAGATTCACGAGCTAAAGGGGTGCGATGTTGATTTCCAAGTTCACTTTACGTGATAACCTCAGAGGCGGATGTGCTTCAACCCAGTCGTGAAAGAAGTTAACATTGTTGCAATTTAGTAAATAAGTAACATATATCTCAACAACTACAGAGGCTCACACCCAGTGTTGAGGGGTAAGCCATGCTGGCCTAAGGCTCAAAGGAAAGTCGAATTGCAAGATCTGTGCGAAACGATGGTTTTCAAGTATGCGCTGCAGGGAGGTTGGAGTTGAATCACGTGACTGATGTGACTAGCATTGCAAAGTCTTTGGAAGGCGTTGTACCAGAAATACAGCATGGTGTACCCTGCTCAAAAAATATATGGGTGATGGCGGGCAAAGTGGCACATGGATGGTCAATGAAGAAGGTAGGGTTTTGTCTGGGAACGTAGCGGAACTTGTTGCACGGAGGTACCTCTGCGGATGGTCTGAGAACAGGCAAGACAAACTGTGGGATCGCATTGGAATCGCTGCAAGCATCAAGGTTGAGATGACGGCATGGTTCAAAAAGCGTGAAGCGATCATACGAAAAATGATTAGTTTAATTAACGAGAGGACTGGTGTGGGGAAATAGTCTGCACCAGCAGAAACTTTATTTTTTCCACGTCACGGCATGGAGATGTGTCCGGACGCGTTGATTTTCATGGGCGGGCGGGTCCAACACTTTATGTCATCGAGGTTAAGTTTTAAAAGCATAACTTGGTGGTAGGAATTGGTGCCATTGTGAAATGGGAGGAAACAATACCGTTTTGTTTGAATACAACAAACAATATTAGAAAAAAAAACATAGTACTACAAGGTCACTTCTTGGTGAAGCTGCAAAGAAAATCACACAAAATATTTGGCGAACACTCTGAGACTTCTATCGTATGGACACCAACTTAACAGCAACAGCCACGGCAGGGACAACGATATCGCTAGTGCTCTCTGCCTCATCATTAGTGCCTGGCAACTCTTTGGCATTTTCAGTGGTCGTCGTCCATTTTGGCTTCGCGTTACCCGGTCGGCGTGACATTTTTCGCGCACGCCGATCCAAATGCGCTTCAACGTCCGTTAGTGACACACCCATACTAGCACATCGCACCAACGCAAAGTATATCAGGTCCGCCGCTTCCCACGCAACGTCGTTTGGTGTCTGAGCCTGGCAGAGTTCTTCCGCCTCCTCCATAATTTTGGATTCCAACAATTTCGAATCATTGAAAAGCCGCTGGGTATAGGACCCTGGAGGAGAGTTCTTTTTCCTACTCTGAAGGAGAGCGTCCAACGCGGTTATACCGCTGTCACCACCATAGCAAGTTCGGGTGTTCAGATGACAGAAGCCTTCCGAATATAACATCGAAAGGAAGTCGAAACTCCGTCGCCTTATCTAAGCTGGTACAAGAACTCACCTGGCCCGTCTTGGTGCACCATGAACCGCAAACAGTCCTTGTCAACATCCATTCGGAGTAACTTCTGAACGGCCCCCGATGTTAGTCCTTTAATCCAAAGCCCACGCGAACGGGAGTGGTAAACACCATTCCCACTTCGTATCGCTTCACTGATGCTCTTAACCGACGAATAAGCGACGCCAAGAGCAACACGTTGCTCATCCACAACTACAGTGGTGTAGAGTCCGTCCGAGCGATCCGTGACCAAGCATGAGCAGAAGGCATCGCCCACGTCAAGTTTTCCTAGCATAATAAAATAATACATCAACAAAATCCTGCTCCGAATTTAAGGAGAAATCCCCGCTCGACGCACCTTCTTCTGGAGACCCTATTGTAAGCATTGATGAGTCAACTAAGACATCTACTCCACTTTTATCGAGGGTCCCGACAAGCTGTGCTGTCGCAGGCAATTCGCCCAAACTGATTGCACAACTTCGGGCGAACCCATCCTGAGTTTTCGGCAAAAGTCCTTTCAAAATGCCTAAGACGTCCCGTGGAGACTCCAGCATAACGCTATGGCTACCTTTGCTTAGGTCTGCTTCTGGAGGAGACAAGCTGGTTGAAGCTAGTAAACCCAAAATGTATCCAGAGCAATGAGGGTTGCAAATGTCTATCCACTGCGCTGCAAATTGAGGCCCTCCGATCTCAAACGAAACAACAACTCTCTCTGATGGAAATCCACGCAACAAGTCCAAAAACCCTTGAATATTCTCTGAAGAGGGAGATCGCGGAAAGGGAAAGACGAACTTCGATGCACCGGAGTCCAATGCCGTTAGAGCAACGTCTCCAAGGGAGCCGCTACCTGCCGTTTCGTCATGTGCATCTGATTCGGTCCGTACCCAAATCGTGGCGTGTGGGATTGTCAAAAGTTCTTTGACAGTGGTGGTGAGCTGTGCCTTCGATGTCACCAACAGCACATCTCCAACAGTCTTGAGCTTTTCTAATAGAGAGCCGGTTCCATCGGTCTCATGCTCAAGCGAATTGCGGATGTCGAGCTGTGGAATCAGCATTGCAAGACAAGTTTTGGTTTTCTTTGCACATATACATTTGTTACTATATAAAAATTCTTCTAATGTTTGGAAGCCTTTTCAATCCTTTGATGCTTGCAGTCGCAGTGTGTCGAGCTTCGTTGTAGCTAACTGATGGATCAATGTGAGTTTTTGTAACGAAAAATGAGACCGCAGGACATCATCAGGAAGAGATCGTTCAAATTTAACACACCAAATCAAGAAGCATCGACAGTTTGAACTTCAGTAAGTGATTCTCACTCTCCAGCACCCGGATTTTTCCTCAGCCGATACCAAACGATCAGCGAGGTCTTGCGATTCCTCTGGCGTGACAAGCGAATCCTATTGTCTCAGCACAGCTCGGTGACCCGTTCGAGATGTTCCTATCTCTTACCTGTAAGCCAAGCTGTGCCATCGTGCAAGGCAGTCAGTCCCCCAACGTTCATCTCGATTGGGTCATTCGAATCATTGAACTGAAACTGACGGACTTCACTTGTCGGCGACCTAACGAAAGAACGCGTTTTGGTAGGAGGACTCTCGTGCGAGTGTGGAAGCAAAAATTTTACCGTTTGATGGACTCACTAAACCGCCGTAGCTGGCGCTTGACGTCCACCGGCGTGCGAGAGTTGCTGTGCCTCATCTGCCCCTCAAGAATACCAACCCGTCAGCCGTAATATTCGTTTTAAGCGAAATGAATATGAGGGTTCCGAGATCAGAATCGTTGACGAAATATTCGGTCGTCTGTAACTGGGCCCTCATGTTGATATACTTTCCTCTGCACAGTGCGAAAAAGCGCCGATGCTCCTTCTTAATCCACTATATATTCGCAATTTACATGAAAACTAGGCTAGTGCATGTCCACGAAGCTGTCAAGAGCCCTCCGGTGCTACTCATGCAAATCCCATGAGACAATAACAGTGAATAAAGCCAAAGTCCACCCACCACTTGACCGCACAAGGCGTATTTCGGTAGCTTTTCGAACTTGTTGGCGCTGTGTAGACGTCGCCCATGGTGTAAGATTGGAAGGTGCCTGCGTACTAAGAGAGCGCGGTTCCATAGCCACACGGATTCTGCCACAGTGTACGGTTTCCAAACAAGTTATCAAATTTGCAAATGTGGAAGTCAACATCGTTTGACTCAACTC
Organism: Gonapodya prolifera JEL478; assembly: GCA_001574975.1. Lineage (NCBI taxonomy): Eukaryota > Fungi > Monoblepharomycota > Monoblepharidomycetes > Monoblepharidales > Gonapodyaceae > Gonapodya > Gonapodya prolifera. The sequence goes on from KQ965816.1 coordinate 17,470, forward strand.
CTTCGCAATCAGTGGAGGATCACTGGATTGCAATTGGTCAACTACCATGGGTCGACTCCCTTGCTCCACAACATTCTCAGCCTTCCGTCGTTTATTCTCACTGTCCGGGATCGAGGAAGCGGAAGTTGGTATGCCTTCATTCTTGCAGAAGTAAAATGGGTTAAAATTATCAAGTCACTGAAAACACAGGAGGCAGATCCGAACCACGAGTTGTCGCTTCTTTTTCTGGGGGGGCCGTTGTTGACCATTTTCGAAGACATCACTAGGAAGCTCAGAGCTTTACAAGGAAGCTCAATCAGAAGTTCATAGATGCACCCTTCATAAAAGGTTGGTTGTTCTATCATCACCACACATACCGTTTCAGATTGAATATGATGATGTCCATGTTCGTCTCATCGTAGAGCTCCCATGAGCGAACAAGTTTCAAGAAGTCTTGCACTTGCCACGTCAGATCCAGTGTCTGCTTCTTGAACGGTTGGGAACCGTCGCGTGGTTTAACTTGTAGTCCAACGTAAAACGTTGATCGGAAAAACATCTTATCGCCTGTGGACGGCGTGTGAACAGAGTTTTCGGTACTCAGTGGACCCGTCGATGAGAACTCTTTAATGAAAGGGTGAGCGAGGGCGAGGGTGTCGACTGATTCTAAACGATTCACGAGCTGGCGCAATCGAGACTCCACCAAGCCGGACCTGAAAATGTAAACGTAACTCCAGTGCCAGGGAATTATCCGTCGTGTAAACAGCCCCGTACCATTTCAGTTGGAGAGATTGACTGGAAGAAGATACCACCACTTGAACGTAATGTAGCTTATCAATCAAGGGGTTCACAAGGAAAGTTCGTCACAAATCACCTTGCAAGTAATGCTTGTAACGGTCAAAAAAGTCATGACTCTCAAACAACTCTTTCCACTCGCTTTCTCCTTTGACAACTCTCTCCACGATCTCTGCACCTCGTCGCAGCTCCTGAAGCATGATTTCTAACGTACTTTGAGTAACGTTGTGTGTGGAACACATGGAAGGATATGCCGGAGTGATAACAGGCATGCGATGGAGCTTGTCCTGGGGATATAGTTTTGGGTTCCACACCCGCACTTGGAGGGGCCCATCCTCGATGGGCTTCAGAATTACAGGCAAGGGCCACTTCCATTCACGATAAATGCGAAAGAATTTGGCGAGGATAGTTCCGGCAGCGGCGTTAGGGAACAGCTGGCAAACGCGAGCGACCAGCATTGCCCAAGCTACCCCACCAAGGAAGCCCATCACATTGGAATAGATGGCACGGCGCTTTGCCCAGAGTTTTACAGCCCTAAGTGCCATTCTGAAGGCAGGTATATCAGGAACTAGCTTGAGTATTTCATCAGTGACACGTGAACCTTTGGCACATGCGCGATATTCAGAAATGCGGTCATAAGATCGTTCTGTGATTGAATTCACCATTCAAACTTCGAATGCTTTGTTCGTCAAGACCACGAAGTAGGTTGTCGTCGCCAAGATTGAGGTCGTCAGGAATGGATGGCAGTCCCAGGCGAGCGAAAAGGAGATCAATCTGCCAGAATTGGTAGTTTCGGCGTTTATCTCCAACAAGCCATAAACAAGATGGAAAGCATACCGGAATTCCTTGAAACTGAAGTTTGATTACAGGCACATAAGCATCAGGAACTGCGGTGAGCTCTGTGACATCAGGGTTTGCTGCGAGCATGGCGAACATATCGCTGAAGAAGTCCTCCCGTGACACATGCTTGGGACCCACACACAGGGTATCAATATCCTATCCAAAAGATATTCAGTTTGAACAGAATACCAAGAGACATCCCCGAAAATGCACCCACAGCCCCGCTCCCGTGAACTCCGAGTCGGAAAGAGCCAAACGTCCATATTCGACCTCCAGCCTCATTAGCGACTGACTCTGGTAGATTTTTGCGAAGAGAAACTTGTCTCACAAACTCTCGAAACAAAGAGTTGAGTTGATTCAAAACGGCCTCTCTGCGAAACAGCATCACCGCAGTGAATATAATGAAGACTAGTCGGGGACTGAGCAGAAAGACCACAAACCTCTTTCGAGAAATCTCCTCGCTTTCAAATTGGCCAAACTCTGACAGAGTCTCGAAGAGGCGTTGGGTGATCTCCAAGTCCTCTGCTGTTGGACCGACGGTGCTTATTGGTGGCGTGATTCCATAAGTCTTTCCAGGCACTTTTCCAACAGTCGAAATGTCGGACATTGAGTCCTCTTGAACGTGCGAGGGAAAGAGCAGCGAGGAAAGTGGCGGGATGAACCCAACCGCAGCAGACATGGCAAGCAGTATTAGAACTTTATTTCAACTCCATTTCACCGTTTGCCCTCCCCGCTTCCGATTCTGCCATAATTTACAAATACGTACATGCAAAGCCTAGACAAAGACGCCATTTCAAGTCCAAAGTCATCAAATCAAAACTCATGACATCCCATTGTCAAGCACAAGGGGGGACGTATCCGTGGGCAAACATGTCACCCACAATTGCAGGGTTAGCTACCAGGCAGATAAGTCGTTCGAAACTCCTGGTATCACCCCATGCGGCTGCTATTTCGAACCACCGTGCTGCTTCCTCTGTGTCTCTTTCACAACCCAGTCCACGTTCAAAAGCTACTCCAACATGATACATTGCCTGAACGCTTCCGCCTTCAGCCGCTCGCAAGTACCACGAGAAGGCTTCTTCTAGGTCCTTGGTGCACCCACGACCTTGCTCCAGATGTGCAGCGAGCTTCGCTTGCGCTCGCGCATGCCCTTGTTCTACTTATACGTTGGTCAAGCAAACGCGACGCATTCGACACGTTCAGCATGACACTTACCGGCCGCTAGTCGAAACAATCGAACCGCCTCACGATAATTCGTTCGAACTCCAGCCCCTTCAGTGTACAAGACAGCGAGGTTCGTTTGAGCCCACATATTGCCCTGTCTCGCGCTTTTACGATACCAAAACAGGGCCTTCTTCGGGTTTCGGTCACAACCAAGCCCTAAGTAGCAAACGATCGGACATGCAGTTCACCAACGCGAAGCGCTCAAACGAGACTCACCCTCTTCATAGAGATGCCCAAGAGTATTTTGGGCGAGGTCGTTTCCTCCAACTGCAGCGAGTCGAACTATCAGAGCAATGTTAGATCTAGATGACCTCAGAGGACGTCGTCTAACCGCGTAATCACGTACTCCAGTAAAACGCCTTCCTCTCGTCCACATCCACACCAACTCCGTTTCGATAACAACATCCAAGGCTAAGCTGCGCCGGTGCGTGGCCCGTCGCAGCACTCTCCCTGAACAGTTTAACTGCCATGGCCTCGTCCACTTCACAGCCAATCCCATGTTGGAATGCATATCCGAGCGAGTGCAATGCAAACGAGTTGCCCTGTGCAGCAGACTTTTTGTACCACTCTATGGCAACTTGTTCGTTCTTCTCAAGACCAATTCCATATTGAAAAGCGTGGCCTGTCGATTGAAGTCCCAGATTTTCATAGTCTTTTTGAAGAAGTCTAAAGTACACAAATGCCTTTGACCCACCGAGATTGTGCTGTGCCCGAGAGTGTCCCTGAATCGCGGCTAGTTCGTACCAGTGTGCCCCTTCTGATACATCTTTGGGGCCACCAATTCCGTTTTGGAGGCAAAAACCCAGATTACACATTGCCCTTTGTCATGGCCAATCAGGTTACAACGGGGCCTTCCGATAATATTTGTGAGAAAAACATACCAGGGATACCCTTGTTCGGCTACAACCCCAACGACCAGAGATTGTTAGCATGCCTCCACCTATTGCAGGAAGCCCAATCCTACTGACCTGACATCCGATACCACTGGACAGCTTTTATTTCGTCCCGCTCGACTCCCAACCCTTCTTCGCGCATATAACCGAGGGAGTTCTGTGCATAGCAGTTCCCCAGGACAGCGGATCGTTCATACCACGAGACTGCAAGCTCGAGATCCTTCTCCACTCCAAGGCCTTCTTCATAGCAATGCGCCACATTGTACATGGATACGGACTCGCCCTTTTCTGCTGCGCGCATGTAGTAGCTAAAGGCACGTTCCAAGTCCTGGTGGCAAATGGCAACGACAGCAACTAAGAGCCAGCGCAAGGTCGTTCCTGATCATAAAAAGCATACCTTTTCAACTCCGAATCCCTCTCCATAACAAAATCCTAGAATTCCCTCTCCCCTTGGCTGACCCGCATCTGCAGAGCGGCGGTAATAATGCACACTTTGCGTTGGGTCTTTGGCTACGCCTACTCCGTCGTGATAGCAGACTCCGAGAGCGTAATTGGCTAGATACAAAGGAAGTAGTTGAGCCGAGCTGTCTCGAGTGTTGGATTCTTATAAACAGCGCACTGACCTGCGGGATGATTTCCCTCGTCCGCGGCTAGAATCAACCACTTGACAGCATCCTTCCCAACCACTCTCACTTTCTTTATCCACTCCTCAGCTTCAACGCGGTCTATTTTGACACCAGGGCGTCCATATTTCCTCAGAAAAGCCAACCTGGCCTGAGCTAAACCGTCTCCCGAAGCTGCAGCTGAAACGTAGAGGGCTTCTGCCGCCTTGAAGTCCTCCGCATCCAGGCCGAGTCCAAACTCGTTGCAGAATCCGAGAATCGCCTAGAAACCGGGACTCTCCGTAACGTGACTGAAAAAGGGGTGAAGACCTCGACCCTCGCAACTCACCTCCGCCCTGGGATGACTCCGAACCGCGGCCCTCCTGAGCATCTTGACTGCCAATCTCTCGTCCTTTGTCGCTCCGCCAATCCCGAGAAGGATCCGCTCCGCCTCGCACACAGATTCTTCAAGGTCACGTTCGAGGTTTTGTTCACTCGTACTGCCACTCTGGGGTCCCGGAGAGCTCCGCCTGCGCAGAATAAACCGCCCGAAAAAGGATGACACCGAGGCGGATCCTGATGGGCTGCCCAAAGGTGTCGACTGGGTGGAAGGGCCAGCTGCTCCGGACGGGATCTGGGATCTGGAAAGATCCAGCGAGGGATTGCGGCGATTGGAGGAGGGGGGAGGGGACGAGACGACATCGCCAGACGGATCGGTGGGCGGTTTCACGTGGCCGTTCATAGTGTGGTTGGTGTGGCGAGCAGGCTTGAGGAGATGCCTCACATTTCCTCCGATCTCGAGAAAAAGGAGAAACACAACCTGGGAATCGGACCGGGGCAACTTTGTCAATTCTGCATCACACCGACTGTCTTCTTGCAAAGAATACGTTCCTCTTGTGTCGACCTTGCTGTGTAGTTTTCATTTGCACTTTATGAGCCGGACTGATCTCGGACAAGAAATCGGCCGCTCTCAACGTAGAACGTGGTCTGGACGAGTCTGTCCTCGAAGGAAGGCAAAATTTGGCGGGTTGCCCCACCTTCCCTGGAAACGCCCACACCGTGAGGACCACGGCTGCTCGCACTTACGATTCTTGAAGAGACCGCAAACAATATATCCCTGTACCACGGCACATACACATCAACTCCCCATAACGCGACCCCACACAACGAATAGGGCGTCCCCTCCCTCTTCCCTCCTTCGGCAACTACTGAATTTTCCCACCAATTTCACTCGCCTCACCGGTCTAGCCCCGCAGGGGCCTTAAGCTCAATCCCCTTGTCCTGGTTCTTTTCCCGCTCCTGCTTGTTCGCCCCCCAGCCTGTCAACGCCGCCGACAGGAGATCATCATCGTCAAACAGGGCGTCCAACACTGCTGGGACCGGGTTGTACTCCTGCTCCTGGTCATTCTCGTATTACCCGAAGCAAGGCGAAGAACAGATCCGAAGTGCCGAGATATGTTTCAGCAGGACAGTTGTCGGGACAAGAGGGACGGATATAAAAGGGTTAAAAAGGGATGTCAACCAACATGGATTTTCCGCCACCACAAGCTATGTATTCCGTCATTTCATGGCGTATTTGGTTCTTGATTTGTAAATTTCCCGTACATCGTGATGAAAACATGCTTTTCCCTTCCCATAATCAACTCAGAACCTCCCCATCAACCCCATGATCATGTTGAGTTCCTCGTCCTCCGTGGCCTGGGGCGCGCCCACACGATTTTAGACGAGACAGAGCCTGGCAGAGCATAGGGCAGATTGAGGGCGCGACTCTCAGTCGAATGTGGTGTGGGATCCCTGCGGAATTACGACTGAGAAGACTGCCTCTATAAACCAACTGCGCCTTTCACAAAGTTCATTCACGTTGATCCTCTCACAAGGTGCCAACATTGCAGTGGTAAAGGTTCGCCGTGATCTCACATGCGGCACCAAACCTCACCCCCACCGCAGGATTCAAACGTCGGTAGAATCACGTTATGTGTCGGGACCCTGTGCTTCAGATGTGCCGTTGCTAAAGTGTGTCAGATAGCGGTCATTGAAAGGGACATGGCGGACGAGCCAATGGCAAGGAGAGGATCGTTTGTTAAAGGAGTGTCGTCCAGTTTGTTAGCTGCACCCACGATCCGGTACAGGGCCAGCTCGAAGCCACCAAACAGGCGCAAAGCGTTCAATTGGGGGAACCGCACAGCCTGCTCCATGTGCTCGATGTCCACGAAGCATGCTCTGCATGGCGTCGGATATAATGGTTGTGCCGGCGAGCCTCTCGATCTCAGCAATGGAGCCTTCAAGCCCCGGGTAGTGGCTTGCGACTGTGCGCGTTCTCAAAGCTGTCGATAGAGCGTCGATGTCGCTCGCCAAAGGGACAGTTTTCATGGCGTCGCCGTCCCTCGCAGCTGTTTCGTAGTCGGCTTTGGCACGGTGCAACACGTTGTAGAGCCTCATAATGTCTTGGTCTGTTGTCACGGCGCAGCTTTGCTGAGGATCGGCCATGAAGATTCGAATTCTTCTGTTGCGGCAAAAGAGACAAGATGATGTCACCAGTTGCCTTGTCCAAACGACAAACGGTTGGCCTGACCTGGTTGTATGCTCTCTACACCGCTTCGGTTTCGCTCTGTATTGTCCCCTTCCCCGTGTCGTGCTTGTTGTCCCCGAGCTTGGTGACACTCGTTCGCACAGGGAAAGAAGATGAAGGTGCCGAGCGTGAGGGGGCTGGTACCGCGGAGCGATGAAGAAATGGTCTTCCGGTGACCAGTCGAAAGAAAGGGCATGTGCAAAATCACGATTCTGGTGGGGAAGCAAAAGGACGACCTTCGCTTTGTTTCCACCAAAAATCTATTTCTTGTCCAAGCCAAACAAACAACAGCGAACTAGTTTACACCTCAGAATTGATATACTGATACTTACTGTAGTGATAGAACCACGCTCGCCTACCAAAACCGTTTCGGCACGCAAGCTGCTAACTTTGCCATGAATCCTAGTGACTGTGTTGAATGGGACCCAAAACCAAAACCTACTCCCCAAGGCCCGAAGGAACGAGTACAATTCGAGGGAGCCTAGGAGGAGGGTACAATGTAAACGGGGTGAACATGGTGTCATCCTCAGACTGCCAGCGGTGGGGTGGCAACACACAATAAATTCTTCCCATCTAAACTTGCACAAAAAAAATACGCACATCGTCCCTACTCCTTAACTTCCCCAACCGCCCACAACTGGAGTCCTAGATGTCCCCACCTGGGTTGTACATGTCCACGCTCACCCCACCAACGGATCATCCCCTCCGGCAACCTCCCCGCCATACAAGTCTTTCAACCACTTCCACTCCCTTCGTCTCGGTCCTGTCCCTGCCCCTGTTGTCGCCAGAGCCTTGCGCACAATCCCCTTCTCCTGGCTCTTCTCCCGCTCCAGCTTGTGCGCTCGCGACCCATCAGCGCCCGCACCCACGAGCTCGTCCTCGTTGTCGTCAAACAGGGCGTCCAGAGCTGCTTGGGCAGGGTCGTGCCCCTGCTCGCTTTCGTGCGCTGGCGGCGACGACCAGATCCGCAGCGCCGAGATATGTTTCAGCGATGGTGGTGTCGGATATGCGCCGACTCTCCGGCGTGTGGACGACCGCTTGGTGACGCGGTCGTCTTCAGCAGCCGGTGGCATTTCCAGCCGCCTTCCCTCCCCTTCCCCGCCTCCCACCTCGCCGTCCTCCCCTGCTTGCAGACCCCTCCGTCTGAGCCTCATACTCTCCTTCCACCTCGCGCGTCCACCCTTCTCCGTTTCAATTTCCGCGTCTACCCCGAGGGCAGGAGCAGGAGCAGCAATGCGTTTCATGTGGTGCCGGCCCGACCCCGTGAGCGAGGACGCGGACACGGCATAAAGGGGAGGCGTGGGTGCGCGGTCGTCGAATCGAATTTTGCGTTTGAGTGGGGATGAGGGGGCGGGTGTGTGGTGGGATGAGAGCGTGTGGGTGTGGGAGGTCGTGGTGGGAGAGGACGACGGGGAGGATGAGGTCGATAAAGAAGCGAGGAGGGAGGACGTAGGTGGAGGTGTGGAAGACGTGGGAAGCACGGGTGCGGGTGATCGAGAATGGGAGAAGTTGTCGAGGGGTTCTTGTTTGATTGGTAGGTCGTCGGCTGGTTCGTCCTTGATTCTGTCGGTGTCTGTGGCAAGAAGGTGAAGAGGTGCGGGGGGATGGTCCACTGTTTCTGGTTTGATTCGAACAGAGTCGCCTGTGGCGTCTGTTGCTGTTGGCTCTTGTTTTATCACGACGTTCAGATCGTCTGAGGCGGTCTCGGGCTTTACTTCCGGCTCGTGAATCATACCTCCACGCAATGTGTCGCGATGTACTTCGACAGGTCGGACTCCGCGAGGGTCTCGGAGCACTGGAGTGGGAGTCGCAGGAATATCCGGAAGGGACGACGTGAGGGGATCCACGTCGTCGTCATCATTATCTGCAGGGGCAAGGTGCTTCGCGATCGTGGGGAGGGACTTGGTCAAGTCGTATCTCCGCGGTCGTGCGTCGGCGAGGGAGGGCGAGGCGAGCAAGGAGTCGAAGTCGTCTGAGGACCAAGGCTGAAGTGTAGCGTCGTGCTCCGATTCACAAGCTGATCCTCGAGCAGCGGAAAGCGCCTTACGACGAAGCGAGGTGGTCTTACCGCCCAGATTATCGCTCTGCTCCTGTTCCTGCGTCTCGTCCTCCTCCCCAATGACGTCCGACAACGCGCTGCCAAACACTCGCACTGGCCCATTGCGCACGTTCCCCCTGTCGACGATGATGGTCTCCGACTCGAGGTCAATGACGTCGTCGTCGTCGTTGTCGCCCATGGCCTCGTACTTTGCCCATATGGCCTCCCAGGATGCCTTGAGTCTAAGCACTGATGTGTCACGTGCGTTGTCGATGTCCTGCTGTGTGGGGTGTTTTGGCAGCCGCGGGCGTGCGGGGGGCGGATTCATGGTGGAGGGAGGTGCGGAGGACGACGATGCCGCAGTTGACATTGTTGAGAGGAGAGACAGAGGGATGATTCTTGCGATTCGGCGTGCGAATCCGCGAGCGGTCGGGTGTTTCTCGCAGAAAAAGAGCGAGCAGAAAGATTCGTTGCCGAGTCGAGTGCAGATGAGAGAATGCGAGCACGTGCTGTGTTTGGAAGTCGTTGTGAGACTTGAGGTGAGGCAACCAAAGCAGCACCCACGAACTCACCTCCACTCCCCATTTTCTCTTCCCTGTCAATGTCGGTACAACCGCTGCGCCTCTACCGTTCGATTTTCAAACTCCACAGGCAGATGCCCCCTGCTCTCAGATACATCGGAGACTCGTACGTGAGGGACGAGTTCAAAAGACACAAGGAGGCGGACGATTTCTTCGTCGAGCAGTTCATGAACCAGGCAAGTCTTCTCTTTGGTTATCCCCCTGTCTGGACTCTCAGAACTAGCCATCACTCTCGCCGTCTGTTGCTCCAACCGACCTGATTGGACCTCGGATCGGACCATCGCCAACCCATCGCACCTTCTCTCCCACTCCTCAGTGGAGCTCATACCTCCACGACATGGCCGACCAGCTGCAGGCGAGCCGGGCGATCGCACAGTCTGTCCCCGGAGCCTCTGACTTTGTTCCTGAAGTCGGCCGCAATCTTCCCTCGGACGCGCTCGATAAGATGACGGACCAGCAGATCGGCCAGCTCTGGGCGCTCAAGGAGGAGGCAAAGAAGATTCCCGAGAACGCCGGAGAGGGTGGGCGGTAGCCGGTCGTCGTTTGGGAATGTTTGTCTCGGAGTGCAGACAGCCGAAAGGTCCTGGCGCAATGGGCCCTAAAACACGACGTCGTGGGGCATGATGATTTGTGCTCGTAATGTGATATTGATGGCCACGGGACAGTGCGAAGCTTTTCGGACTCGATAATTGCCTCTTCTCTGTGGGAGTATCTCTGTGCATAATCAATTAGACATATCCCACTCCAGAATTCAGTTGTGGGCAGGTGTAATACGACTGCCTCATGGGAATCATGAAATGCCTGTATGCAGAGATTTCAACATCCGAGACATCACTTCGAACAACCCAATGGAAAGCTCTTCCACCACGCTTCACCCCTCGAGTCAAAACGACCCACACCTGAAACGTCTCAAAACAGCCCTCGTGACCTGGATCAACGAAATCATGCGCGCTGAGGCGGAGGAAATTCGCGATCCCGTCGAGGACCTGGCGGACGGAAGCATCCTGCGCGCCTTCATGGGCAAGCTCACGGGCGTGCCCATGGAGGACTCGGGAATCGTCGGGTTGAGTCTTGTCGGTGAGTTGGTGCGCTCTGCGGGACTCGCCGTCGTTGTAGTACAACTTGAAGACCCAACCACCATCCAGCCAGACAATCCAAAGTCTCTTCGGCCCTCACGCACGCACGAACACACTTCGGTGTCGCTGGGGTATGGACGCCAGAGGGAATTGTGTCCAAGGACCACGTTTCTGTCCTTTCGTTCCTCGTCGAGCTCGTCAGAGCAGTCAAGGCCCCCGTGGAGCTTCCGAGCAACGTCTCAATTGCGCTCATCAAACGGGAGGTGCGTTTTCACCTTCCGCTCCGTGCGGTCCAAGAAATATTACTTGGCTAACTCCATAACGTAGGACCTCGGCAACGGCGACTTCCGCAACCGCACCGTGATCCAAAAACTTACCGGCAATGAAAAGCCCCCACCCGCGGTGGGAGAGTTCCTCGTGTCGACGCGGGACGCCTTTGACGAGCTGCTACTGGACGGGGCGCAGGGAAAAGCGGCGAAGATCACCGAGCTCATGATCCGGTTCGTCAATACCCAGTACGAGCAGACGGGGATGATCGTGGAGGGACTGCATGAGTTTTCGGATGGGGTGCGTGATGCAGTGCGGCTGTTGTGCAGCTGGGGTGTGTTGCAGGAACCGCACCGACACTGGCTCTTCAACGTCATTATCCCCTACTTTCAGCGCTTCATCATCTTCCTTCTCGGCCACGTATGCGGGTTCTTTGTGCCCCTGTCTCACTTTCACGCTCGGCCAGCGACTCGGCAAGAAAAACTTGAGAACGTCGCCGCCGCCATCGCAATCATGCGCGACTGGAACGCCGAAACAGCGCGACTACAGCCGTCTGAGATTGTTGCGGGGGAGGAGGTTGCGAGTGAGTGTGGCTTCTGGGGTGGGACTTGGTGTCGTGCTAACATCGGGGACCTCGTCGGTAGTTCTTCGGTGCCTCTATGCGATATCGACGCTCGCGAGGAAGAACAAGAAATGAAAACGTTTGGTGGGACGTCTGGCTTGGCATCAATGAAGTCGCACGGATGGGGCACACGAAATGAAACAACGAAACCTTTGCGAACACCCGTCACTATCATTTGCATACTCTTACTACTCTGTTTACTTTACAATTCGACAATGGAATGAGCTTCATTCATTATCCGCTTTTGCTGCATGCAACACCTCTCCAACCTACCCCACCTGAACCAACCTAACTTTATCATGCCGTCCGATTGATCTCCTGGTTCGAGCCAGCCCCCGCAGCCACGCCGCCCTGCTGTTTGAGATGATACTGCACGTACGAGTGGATCAAATCGGCTATCACGAAGCCTTGGTTCGTTTGACACCGGATCACGCGTTTTTGCATCATGTCGCCGATGCGCATTACGAATTCATTTTCGCTGAAGAATACGAGGGAAGTAATTATGAGCTCATCTCGTGCTGAAAGCTTTCGGCCGAGATTGGGTGGGGATACTCACTCGTAACGGAAGTTGATGATCTCCTCGTACCCATAACTCGCCAGCACCGCCCGCGTTTCCGTATGCAGCACCTTAACCCCCGCAGCATCCACGCAAATCATTCCTCCATTCGAGAAGCGCGGATCGTTGGATGCCCGAACTGTGAAAATGGAGGTCCCGAATAGCTCCCACAGTTTTAGCAAACTGATGAACTGGTGTTTGGCCTCGACCTCCGTAAGCGACTGCACACTAGAAAAAGCCCGTATAAGGCGCAAGTCGATTTCGTGCGGGGGAGATGTTTGCGACCATGCTTTGTACAGGATGGTGGGGATGAAGCGACGTAAGACCCTAGCGAACATGTGTGACCGTCAACGCTTTAGGGCTGTTCATCATAAAGTACTCACTGCTCTTTTGCACCGTCGGTCGAAATCTCCGAGACTGAAACGTGGATTCGAATCATCAATGCCAGCACTTCCATGACGGTCTCCATTCGGTCATACTGCAGCTCTCTTGTGCTGAAGAGGACGCCGCTCAACACGTCTCGCTTCACTTGGAAGTAAACAAGATTCGTTAATGCTTCCGAAGCGTCTGGTGCCTGTATGGGAGACGTTCGGAGAAAGTTGTTACGGGCTGCTGTATGTCAAGATGACCCCTGCATGATGGCGACGTACCTGCGTCAACCACAGCTTCCTGCAGAATTCAATCTGATACGAAGCCTTCATTGACTGTTGAGCTCCAGATGAACCGCTCTGCCCTGTCTTCGAAGACAAATCGGACGGTGGATTTTCTATGCCCACCAAGAGGTCCGATAAGTACACGATATCCATCATTTTGTCCGTCGGCAGAATTGGTAAAGCTACTTGGTCCTTGACGCGGACGTACAGTCCGAATTCATTGTCCGCGTCTGAACCAATGTCAAACTTGTCCTCGACTTTCCGAAGAATGTCCTTGCAGACCGTGTGCGAATCGTACAGGAACGTTTTTGAGGTCTCTTCGGGGAAGGTGACTTTGATGTGCATGGGTTTTCTGCTCTCGATAGAGAGAATTTCGTCTGGCTGCGGCGGTAAATTTCGAGGACTGGATTTGGTCCTCGCGAGTCTCGTTTCACACTCTTGAGCAGTTGCACCGAATTCCTTGCTCTTCTCTGCAAGTAAGAAGTGTCGCAGATATGGCTCCATTGTGTTTGAAGAGCAGAAGAATGTGCTGCAAATTAGCATGAGATCCCTACGAGTGTAATTCTCTGACTCAGCAAGAATCACAAAGTGCTGGTGACAATATTTCACCTACCAGGTCTTTTTACAGCTGTCACTATTTGTGTACAGAAGTTATTAAATGAGGTGCAGACAGCAAAAAACATTCTGTTGCGAGGATCTTACCCTTTCGCACTCTTGCAGTTGGTGACTTGCTTCACCAGCTGAGAATAAACCTCGTCCCGGAGCATATCATTTTGAAGCGATGTATGCACCACAAACAAAGCAGCTTGTGCGCGTGGTTTCTTTGTTGGGAGGTCTCCAGAGTACATCCTTGTGAGAAAACGAGGCTCAGCGAACATGAAGGTCCTGCTGAGAACGATAACCTTACATGATGTGCTGAAACAGTTCTAAAGCCATACGGATATCAGCTGGATTGCCAAGCTTGGTAAGGGGTGTTTTGAGAGGTCCCTAAATTTTCATGGGACTTTTTGTTATCATTCCTGAACACTGAGGCGACCCAATAAAGCCTCTACTCACCGATTGGAACTGAATTCTATTCAGCAATTCTTTCGCGTCCCATACTGGCACGTCTTCGTTCTCGGTCTTGTCACCTTTGGCCATGGCTGTGAACTTCATTCGGAGCGTTCCGGTCAAGGTCGCTTTGATAGCTTGGACTGTGCTCTTTTCAACTTCGAAATACCGGCGAGCGTAGTTGACAAACGAAAATCGTTCGTCTAGCGGTTCGTTTGGTTGTGATTCAATCGTGCTTTCCTCAGGGGCGCCAGGTGCAGGTGGAGGCGATTCTCGGATGACCTTCTCGAGGTCTTGAGCCTTTGCAGCAGCAGCAGGCCTCAGTGGCACTTTTCCGTTTTCATCTGGTTCCACAGGGTCTAACAACAACTCCGCATATTCGATGGGGCTGGGTGGTTGGAAAGGAGTTACAGAGTTCCCCTGAGGAAAGAATCGAAACGGGGTACTTACAACCACCCGTCCTTCCCTCGAACAACGCCGCGACACCATCCATTTTCAGGGTCACGTTCAAGGATCTCCAAAAAGTCTCCTTTTCGCAAACTGAGCTGGTACCCTGCAGTAGCATTGAAATCGTGAAGGGCAACTGCCGTGTTTGACATCTCTTGCAGTGGTATGATGTAAGAGTTAATCGCATCTGCGACTGCGAGTCCCTAATTTGTGCAAGCTGTAAGAATAAATAAAATGAGGGTGTGTCGAGTCTGCATGCAGTCACCTTAACCGAGAATACGTGTTCTTGCTCATTCATATCAACCACCAATGTATTTTTGGTCGCTTGTTTGACGACAAGGTCATCATACTTGCACGACGCGGCGAGCGTCGGAGAAGACGCGTCCGTCCCGTGAAGAACATGGCAGCCACGATGATCCACGCAAAGGAGCAAGTTTTCCAAAAAGAAATTCGGTGAAGTTGCACGCCATTGTTGAGAGAAATAGAATACCGGGGAATCTAAAGCAACTTCAAGGACGCGCAGTTTATCACCAGTTGCCGCTGTTTCTTTGATCGTTTCGGTATCTTCAGGTGACCAGAAGCTGCAATTAAGGTCGTCCATAATCTGTGTGAAAGTGAGATTGACGTCGAGCTCATCATCGAATCGCTGGCTTGGAAGAATGAATCCTTTTCGAATCTCCAACTTCCATGGATGACTTCCGACGTCTGTTGCGGATGTCCCCTGTAATTCGATTTTCGCAAGAACGTCAAGGAGGTAATCGTAACCTTCGAGTCTGTGAACTGTCAAAATGGTGACTATTGACACCCATCAGTGAAAGCAATACGCAAATATACCTTCGGGTCCACTTTTCACAACAAGAACATATCCAAACTCTTCGTTTGAGAGACCCTTCTCCAAAACGAGACTCCTTACAACTTCTTCCGCAATGGTAGTGTTCTCCGCTTCGAATACATGCTGGGACCCATCAACAAAGCCCGCTGCAAGTAAGATTGGCCGACCCTGCTCTTCTGCAGTGAGCTCCACCGATGAAATACCGTTTTTTCGACATCCAAACATGTGAATTCTCGTGAGCTGACGTTGCAACCAAGGACGGTAGTCTTCCGGAGCAACGGAAGAAATGTGGTCAGGAAGGAATTTCATCAATGGGCCAGAAGGTGCGACGCAAGAGAGTAATAATCCAAGTAATCTCCATGCGCGTGGAGCCGCTGGACCAATCGCTTGTTTGCAAACTTGGCACAGCACTTCGTCCTGCAACATCTGACTATCAGCCACCTTTCTGACAATGTAATTGACGTAATGAAAGGCGTCCGACGTTGATAATGCCTTTGTTCGCACAAATTGGGTGACAACCTTGTAAAGCTCAACTGAAAGTGCAGAAAGATCAGGGGAAAACTTATGCAGGGAGGTCTTCAATGGTCCTTTCGTAAACTGTAATGAGTGTCCGTCTCGGAAATAAGCTCTGGCGTACCGAGAGAGGCCAGTGCTTGAGCCTACGTTTTCCGAAGACTTGTTGGGGTCGCCTCGTATGGTTCCCCGACGCGACTGCGGAGCTGAGCCAGCCCCAGGTAGTTCAGGAAGATCCACTTCACCGGCGGAAAGTTGTGGATCCTCTAGCTGGCTGAGTTGTAGGAATTCTTCGCTCTCAAGAGGACTGAGCATTGGATTCGTCCAGTCTTGAATCATCTTCTCAAGCTCGTCAGGAAGAGCACAGCCATTGAACGATGCCCGCGTTCGTTTTAATCGTATAGTTGCCTTCTCACTTCGCTTGTCTTGGGAAGCTTCTAGATATTCCAAAAGCTGTTTGCGGCGTAACTTTTCTTCTTCAGGGAGTCCTTCCATATCATCCAATTCTTCGGGCTCTCCCGAAATTGTTTTGGTATGACGGGTTCTGGTAGGGAAGTCTTGTCTAGGATCACCACTGGATTCGCCATTTTGGTCCGCCACCTTTGCCGTTGAAGCTTCTTCCGCGAGTTGAGCTGCCTCTTCCTCCATCCGTTTTATTTCCTCTTCTAGCTTAATTGCTTCATCCTCCTCTTCTTGGCGCTGTCGCTCTTCTTCTTCCTGCGCCAGACGAATGGCCTCTGCTTCAGCCTCGCGAAGAGCGGCTCGATGAGCAGAAAGTTGCTCTTGGTAATCTTTGCGCACTCGAAACCCGCGCCATCCTATGACACCAAAACATTTGGTTGGCGCATATGTGGACCTCATGAGTGAATTCAGTGGACGTTCACTTACTTGCTTGACATTGGATGATGCCCTTTCTGAACGTGTCTCGCCGACTCCGCGTGATAACCTTTCGAGCGACTGCGGAAAAGATGAGCATTTTGGTGTCAGTTTATCATCACACAACCTCCAGCATGTACTCACATCGTTGAATGACTCCCGTAGAATGAATTGTCCTCTCATATCTTCTCTGACACACAACCATACGGGCAAATGCTTGAAGCTTTATGACATACGCAACAAGTGCAGTGGCGCGCAGACTTTCAAGTTTCGTCTCTACGTTGCTCTTCATAAACGCCTGAGAGCAGAAGAAGTCAGGAAGAGCCACGAAATTCAAGCATTTCTTCGAGATTACCACCTTACTGTTCCCGATGCACCAATTACTCTGTAACTCTGGTCCTCCGAGCTCCAAAATTCTCTTGCAAGCATCACGAACAGGTAGTTCTGCAACTTCGCGAGAAAGAACACGATACCTAGGGAGAACCAATTATGATAATGAGTCCTCTCAGAAGACCAAGGCACTAGTTGTACACACCGGGACACAAGATCCTCGAACTTTAGGAGCAAAAGTCCAAGGCCATCAAAACGTTGTCAATCAAGTAACAGCGCATCCTACGAACCTTGATTCGAATTGAATATCCGGCTCGTCGCACTTTGATAGTTTCGAGCATTCCGGAGTACCTAGGTGAGGTCAACGTCATATCATGCGAAACAGGTCAAACAAAAGGTACGATTTGTGAAGCACCTGAGCTGGTCCAAAACCATTTGTGACTCAATTAAAGCAGCGCTTTTGGCCTTATTCGGCTTGACGCAACGAATAAAGTACGGGTTACAGCCACTGAGCGTTGTAACGAGCTCTCCCAATGACTGGTTGAACTGAGCTCCCAAAGTGGGCGTCTTCTTTACTCGCACAGTCCCTGAACTTGATGGCATTTTGCGCGATACAGTTCCACTACTAGGTGCGCCTTCTGCGTCCGATGTTGCACCACGGAATAAATCCGCTACAAAAGAAACATCACTGGAAGCCAAGAGATCAAGAAGGTCTTGCCGAAGAGTGTCTCGATTTTTGTCAAGAAATCCATCAATGACATATGACACTGTTCCCGCAAAGTGCCTTTGAGCAACAGACGTAAAATTACTGGTTTTACAACACCATAATCGCAATAAAATAGTCACCTTATACCAAATGTTGACCCAGACGTCTTCGCTTTGACAAAGTAGCTATCTTTGGCGTGGTTGTTGTTGAATTTGGCGAGGAGAGCTGTTGGTGACGGGGCAGCTCTGTTAGGAACCCCACAGGAACAGAAATATTTTAAAAACGAGTAACTCAACAGTTATCAGTTCCCTTGGGAAAGTTGCTCTCTTCGTCAAGAAGTGACAATAAACCGATCGGTTTTTTACATACTGTGAGTTTACAAAATGCCAGTTACGACAAGTCAAACCTGCAAAGAGGCACCACTTACGAAGATCGATACACGGTTGGTTGTCCACAAAGTCTATGGACTGCCAAGCTGGGGATAATTGATAGGACGTCATTCCGTTGGAGAACGCCACTGTGAAAATCCATTGATGAGCAACTCACGTATACTCTCCCGTTGGTACTCCTCCTGCTCCAGTTTAAATATCTGAAGGTTGAAAAACGACTGAAGCTTCTCATTCGCTAAACTGACAGGCGCAGTAAGTATCATTGGAGTCCGTCACCCTGGGGTTCAAAACAAAACGGTCTTACTTGATGCAAAGTTGCTCAAAACTATTTGTCTCAAAGTCCTCAAATCCAAAAATATCCAAAACGCCAACGGAAAGAGAGCTATCTTTACTTGTCGTGGTATCGTTGATGTAGGACACAATCCAACTGAACATCCGAGAATACAGAGCTTTACAGATATGAAATGGATTCTTATACTGCCGATGCTTGTGAGATAAAGACGAAACATACTTTTCGCAAGAGCGTCTCTTGTATCAATTGCCTGAGCTGTCGTCAGAGGCGTCACAAACAACTCTCCTCTCGTAACTTGCGAGCGGGACGTCAAGAGGGTTTTCAGCTTTTCCTTGTCGACTCCGATCCAGGGGGCAATGCAGTCGACCACTTCATTTGATTATCCTTTCATGTCAATGCATGTTTCAAGAACAACTGGTCGAGGGTTCTTCACCTTCAGAATTGACAATCTCGGCTTGTTCATCCTTTTCAGGTGCATTTTGGACCTGGACATTTCCCAGATGCAGTATACTTGCCAAGACACGGAAGATGTACTTCTCTTGGTCGCCGAATTTGAGTGTATGCATCGCATCTTTTATTTGACGGTAATCTGCACACTCGTCCACACCCGGAATGCTGACACAGGTACTTCGAGAAAGATAGTGGTAGCTGGATGGCGGACCCAACTTGTAAAGTTCTGGAGTCGGTCACGGTGAGCTGAACAACGTGAAATGTGCCAGTGCAGAGACAAAACTCGAACCTTTCTCATCTGCACTTGCGCCTGCAAGAAAGCTGTAGAACACGTGATAAGATCGTTCGCCATTAGAAGTGCTCGTGATTCGTGACTGGAATCGTGAAGTTAAATTGAAGGGATCGATTGGTAAAATAGCAGAATGATTGCCCACCTTCTCCAAAAGATATTCCAACGTCCTCGCTCCACAAATCGATCCATCCCCACTAAATTGAACCTGGATAAACTTCCCGAATCTAGATGAGTTGTCATTACGGACTGTTTTCGCATTGCCTGGCATAGATTAATGTCAGGACAATGCCCTCGCACCACCCAATATTCATTCAAATGAGAAGCTCACCAAACGCTTCTAGAATGGGGCTGGCGTCAAGAATTTGCTCCTGGACAAGTGATTGTTTGGTGGACATTGCCGCGAGATACTGAAGAATAAGTTTTGTGGATTCTGTCTTCCCCGAGCCTGACTCCCCACTGTCCATACGAGAGTCGAAAGAATTAAACCGGCGTCAGGAACTCTGGTCTTTCCGAGAATGTGCGCACCTAATGACACAACACTGATTCCTCCTCGTCTTCAGCAAATTGTCGTACGCCTCATTTGCGAGTGCGAAAATGTGAGGGGGGAGTTCGCCAAGAGATTGTCCCTTGTATCTTCGGACGCATTCCATGTCGTAAATCGGAAGTGCCCTAGGGAACACAACGTAACTTGACACGACGAGGATGCCGCGGAACAACACCAGAACTCACCGATACGGGTTCAGGGCAACAAGAATGTTCCCTGTGTATGTGTATATATCCCCCCTCTTGTACCGTAAAGACAAATTATGGAATAACGAGCTTTCATTCAAATCGGACAAGGTGACCATGTCGTCCACTCCTGGAAGACGAATCACACGAATCACCCAGAGTATGAGCTATGGACGAGCGATAGACGAGTAGAGAGACTCATAAAAGCGCACCATTTACTGAAGTGGAATGCATGGAACGTGTCCCTGCCTCTGGAGCAGACAATCGCTCCCCGAAAAGGGTCTCTCCAACAACATTGCTCGCGTCCTTAGATACGACCTGGCGAGGGGCACAATACGTGAGCGGTAGCGTCACGCTTTTCAGCCGTGCGGATGACTCGCAGTTGCTCCAACTTCGAAATCGCCTTGGGCGAACCATCGCCAGTCTCCACCCGTGATATCGGCCAGGGCCATGTCGTGACGAGCCAACTGACGGTCGAAGGACTCTGCCTGAGAGGTTCACGCGAAGAGGAATGGTTTGACTGGGAATTTTGATGTTACGAAGATGCTTGGTTACTACACTTTCACATCCCCATGTAAAATCATTTTCGACTTATCAAATTCACCATAATGTAATGTTATTCTGTAGCGACGAACAATAATTATAGTTGCCCTGCGTGATCCCTCCACCAGCATTAGGATGAAACAACCACACCCACATTCAGTTGCCGAAATGGTGCAATTCCAAAACACTAACTAGTGAAGAATAAACGTGTCTATCGTTGCATCTCTCGTAATGAAATCACCCGGTGAACTCACCTCGCTCAACTGATTCGGCTTAATTTTCGGCTCAATTTTGTAGTGGCGTCTGGAATCAACCGGACTCGACAATCCGCGCCAACAGGGAGACAATGGAGGTCTGGGAAGAATCGAGGAATCGCGAGCCAAGGTGAAATTCGCTGAAGTCTCCTTCAAACTCTGCTTGACTCAGCTGTGGATTGCAGTTTCCTCATTCAAGCTGCACGGCTACTGGCAAACCAAACCGGCGGGCCCTCGCTTCACGAAATCGATCGCACGATTTTGAAATGGCTGCCTGCACTACCGCTGGAGGTTTCTTCGGATGCTGTGCTGCTGGTAATGGAGATGCCTTTCACCCATTCAACGGGCCTGGCATTGATGTACCGGAACGTTTCCAATAGTCCAAGACACAGCAAGAGGCCCTTATTGCTGTTGTTGCGCTCCTCAACGAGTCGGATGGGCGCCACGAGGATATTTTCCTGCCCAAGCTGCTGGCTTGGATTGATGTTCTTCCAAGAATGCAATGCGATACGAAGATTTGGATGGGTGAGACAAATTTGTTTCGGCTCGGAGCCAAAGTTTTTGTTTCACCATCCTTTGTGCGTCGACAGAATATTCACCCATTGAAAGATTCGTCACCGAGTTCACAACGTGGATCCTGCAGCTCGCAGTCACGTTGCCGTCTGCCGCGGACCAGCTCACGGAAGCTATTCTGAACTCATTTGTATCCGCTGCAGCGCAGCTTGAGGGTGGGAGTGGGCGTGAGTATTGGGGGCGTGGGTTAAGACGGAACAAACGAGGCGAAGCCGAGTGAATTGGAGTCGAGCCCCGCGACCGACGGAGGCCTGCAAAGACCGGAGGGGGAGAGCCCGAGGCCTAAGCTCGCTAGCGCTGACCGAGGCGTCCGCCGGAGGTGAATGTTCCGCGCGTGAAGCCCGAATGAGAGTGCGGAGGGCATGATTACAAATTCAGATTACACCAGTTGTAGACCGTTTCTTATAACGGATTCGTTTTTTCAGACCGGTTTCCAATTGTCAAGGGAATACTGTCTGCCATTTTCTTCACTCCGTTCCCATGGAATCACGAGTCCTTGGACTTTTTCGTCAAGGCTTTCACATGCCTCAGCTCCGAACAAACCCTTGCTGTTGCAGGGACTGTATTTTCTGTTGCGGGTGATCGTGCGGCTTGGACAGATTTTGTGCTTGGTGGTTCTTCTTTACCCACCATTGAAGCCTTTCTGAATTCCCTGTTTGGGACTGCCAGGCAGTTCCTGCGGAACCTCCTGACGTCTGAAAGCGTCACTGTTCCAGAGTCTTGGTGCCCCATCGACTGGGACGTTTGGGACCTGGAGGAAATAATCAGCGATGGGCGATACGCCGCAGACGCCGCTGCCTTCCTTCCAGAGACCTCGAAAGTCGACGTCAATTCAGTTTTGGAGAACGCCACAAAGTGGATCATAAGCCTCAGAGCAGCAATAGCACGACTTGCAGACGCCAACGAAGCTGCTGGAGAGCCGACGAATTGGAGCTTGAGCTCCGCACTTGTGAGTAGAGGCACGGTTACGTCTTTGCGTGCAGTGGAAGTGGTGCAAATGAACACTCTTCACCATGAAGCACGTGGGACTTCTTAGTGTACTCATCTTGGGAGATGCAACGAAAGCCGAATCGTTTTTTGGTCTTGTCTCGGGTGTCCTATTCGACGACAAGCTTGGCACCAGGCAGAATCATGACATCGGATGCCACACTGTCTGCCTCGACGTGCTCGGTGTTCTTGGTACCGCGTAAGAGGCGCGCACGCAGCATTATCTCGCTTCAAGCTCTCACGTTGTTGTTTCACAGTTTTGAGGGGCTTCGTAAGCCTGCAGGGGAAAGTCTCAAACGATTTCTGTCTCAGCCACTCGCGCTTCTTGCAAACGTGGACGCGAATGAGCTGGAAGTACTGCGAAATTGCGCTTCACAGTCCATGTTGCGATTACTACACGTGAGCGACTTTTGCGGGTTGGCTAACGATAAACGGTTCTATCCCGGCCCTTCGTTTTCACAGTTGACTGGCGACAGAGAGCTGATTCGAGGAGTTACCTACTTTTTCATAAACACGCTTTATATATCGGAGGCGAATCGAAGCACCAAGGACGAAGCGATGGTGTTCGGAAACGTTCTTGTGATCCTGCAAACTTTGACATCGCTGCGTTCGCTTGACGAACGTTATTCTGAGGTGAAACGAAACGAATATTG
Organism: Gonapodya prolifera JEL478; assembly: GCA_001574975.1. Taxonomy (NCBI): domain Eukaryota; kingdom Fungi; phylum Monoblepharomycota; class Monoblepharidomycetes; order Monoblepharidales; family Gonapodyaceae; genus Gonapodya; species Gonapodya prolifera. The sequence goes on from KQ965816.1 coordinate 40,078, forward strand.
AAGTCACTTCGATTCATTGACTGTTCTTTGTCAGGTGTCAGACGCCATGTCTTCCGCCTTCCTCGCACGGCAGTTTGACAAGCCCGACACAATCCAAATTGAAGTTTTGACTAATTTCGCGCTTGCGAACCCACTTAATGATGCTGTTCTTCAGCTGTTTGGACGAATTTACAAGCAAGAGTCGAAGCTGAGACATATCGTGAGTGAAAACGAGTGCTTTGGACGACAATATATTCCAAATGACAATCGAATGTTTTTGGGATCAGATTTTGCGGAGTTTCAGGCTTCTGGGTGCGGGCTGGACGAGTGCAGAGCGGCTCATTGCTCTTCTCGATTTACTCATTGACATGCTTGTGGATTTAAACGGTGCCAGAATTGTGGGAACGTCGACGCCCTCCTCTGTGAGATCCACTGCCCTCGTGTTGTGCTTGTGATTTTTAATCTGGTTTTCTTCCAAAGTCTGGAGAATTAGCTACCATTGTCGCTTGCATTCGCAATGTCCTCATGAATCCATCTCTGGATACACTTCTTGATCAGAGTGATGGCAACATTCTGCGGTTTCGAAGACTCTGGATATGTCTGGCACATCATTGGCTTGATGCGACTGGATTCTGGGCTGTCAGCGCCGACACCAAGGTGCTTCGAGATATTGGTAAATACTGGCCCAAAAAAGTTTATGTTCCTCTTTTTGGTGTCATCTCGTGAAACATGTTTTGATTTCGAACCAGCCTCTAGGTCTCCAGTATTAGTTGCCCTCAACTCCAAAGTATCAATAACAACTCAAGTTCAATCGTCCTCGTTGCGAACATTGTTCTCCGACTCGGTGAGTTAAATCTTGTGATTGCACACGTTTGTTCTTTAAGAGCCTCGTTTTCAGTTCGTTGCTCGCTCTCAAAACGTAACTTCGGGCCGCTACGCATCACGCCAGAGTGGCGAACTGTTTTTCGCATTCATGGCTGTTGTGTGGGCACTAGAACGTCTTCGTGCAACTACAGGAGATGCCGCAGCAGCGTTATTATACCTTGGGGCGGTGGGCCCATTCGAGAAGGAGTATGAAGAGATTACAGAAGCACTGTTAGCCGAGGTAAGGGATTTTTTTGTCGAGTGTGGACGCTATATACTACCGCCCCCATAGTCCGTCGAAATCTTTGCACAGGGGGAGCGTACCAAAAAGATACCGTCAGAAAAGGCAGAAGCCCAAGTGCTTCGTTTCATGCTTGCATCAGGAACTCGTCTCTCACGTGTCCGGAGGGGAGCCACACAATCTACCCAAAAGGTCATCAGCATTATGCCCCAAATTTTGCAGAGCACTGTTCTTTTGCAGACAGCTGTTAGACTACCTTTCGCGATTGCTTCTGAAGACACGTCTGCCCTGAAACGTATATCCGCAAATGCCTTCAGTATAAAGCAAGTGAATCAACTTTTGGAGTACTTTGCACTACTCGATCGTCATGATCACAAAGGTGAGGGACGAAGAAATGTGTACTAACATCAGAATGCTCACATATTGCGAATTCGTGCAGAATCCGCTTTGACGAGCGTTACGCTCTTCTGCAGGAACTTTTTGCAGCAGTCGCTCAGAAGCTATCCAAGCGGCGTTACGCTTGGTATTGTGCAGGATATGATGTTTCAGCTCCAATTTGCACCTGAAACGGAAACCGACTTGTATTCGAGTGGTGACAAATTGGGACAGTTCCAGAAACAAGTGGGCACGGAGATATACTCAGCGATTGTTTCACGACCGTTCCACTCTTTGCAATCTCGCTTCATCGGGGAGGCGGCAGCGAACCTTCACGGGTCCACGGGTTTGTAAATGAGCTTTCGATTGTAGTGTGTTACTGACTTGATCCATCAGCAAAAGCAGTGGACAACCAAATTCAAACGTTGAAAAACGATTTCAACGCCATCGCACAATCTATTTCGCGAGGCACGACTGCAGAACTGTCCATGAGGTCCAGATTTGAAAGATTGCTTCACTGCACGGCTGCATTTTTGGTATCCACGAAGAAGGTAAGATGGCGATAGAAGTTCACAGTTTCAGGTTCCATCTCACCAATTCTGGCAGCTGGATGTGGAACTCGTCAGTCTTTTTGTTCGGATGCCAGTAACTTTTCAGTCCACGCCGATCCTGCGCGCTGCCGTGAACTCGTGGACGTGGTTGCTGAACGCGTTTCCTGAATCCGAAGGACTTGTCATGCATGAGATATTCACTGCTCTGGAGGAATCGATCGAGAAAGGGTTGGGATTATTTGGAAGCAAACCCCCGTAAGCGGAAGAATGGAGATCATAACTTTCAAAAACTGACACAAACAATTAGATTGGCGAGCCCCTTCACTACGAAAATGACCATGACTGCACCAGCCGAAAAGATTCACAAGGTGCCGCCTGGTGTCGAAGAGGGTCACTTGTTGTTGCTGCAAGTGCTCACTCCACGGATATCGTCGAGTGACGTGCGGTCAATGGCCCAGGCACTTGTTAAGAAGATAACAGATAATCCTAGAAAAGTAACGTAAGTGGTAGGATCCAAGTTGTTACCTCACCGGAAAGGTTGACATCAAATATTCTATTTTCAGTCGCTCGAACCGGAAAGCGTATTTCCAACTACTTCGCTATTGTTTTGGAGTGGCGAAGGAGGCATCTGGTGGCGGAAGTCCTCTTTCTTACGATTTGATTCGTTACGGTGCCCTTCGGTTGGGGCTCTCATGGTTTGCTGACGCTCCAAGGTGCTTTCCGATTTTCGATTCGCTTTTGCACACTTAAAGCTGACCACATCTTGGTCGCCGTTCAGCTGGGCGGATTCCTCTCAACCGTCCACTATTACTGAAGAGTTGGAGATCATTCGAAGGGTCATTTCAGCAGTTCAAAGCCTCCCTCCCCAGACTCGCCCTGACAGTTTTACTGGACCAATATATGGGAGCTTCGAGACTTTCAACACCACTACGACAAATCTCACAGAACTTCTCAGCATTTTGATCGAGAATGAGAGGCAGCGACTACTCGTTTGGATGAATCCACAGGGAGAAGCCGCGCATCCATACGCTAATCCTGGCTTAGAACAAGTGCGTTTCGATAAGATAATTCGCTCCGCTCACAATTTCTCAATTTATGCTTGTTTTAGGTGCGCTGGCAAGCGCTGATTAGTGCAGCAGCCACTGTAGACCCTTCTGCTATCGTCCACATACCAGTGCGATTCAGCTCAAAGCCTGCGCCGAAACAAGAAGTCGCTGCATTTGTAGAGTCTCGGCCTTGGGATTTCGTACACCTCGGAGACACTCTGAGATTCATATTGGACTCCAAGTTAAGATCGGGCCGTGGTCAACTTGGACTCGATGCTCGTGTGCGTAAACACGGAAATCAGTTGCTTTTGAAAAAAGGTCCCAGGTACACTTACGAACACTCAAACAACAGGCGCTTCTTGTATTTGCACCTGTTTCGCCTGTGAAAGCTATACATATGCTCGTTGGTGGCAAAAGTAGTGCCCCACACCCCTGGATTACACAATATTTGATTCGAGTGCTCGAATTCTACCCGTCAGATGTCGTGTTCTTTTACATTCCACAGGTGACGCCTCCATTTATTTTATTTGCTTTGCACAACTGAATTACTGACCCTTCGCTCTCATTCATCAGGTCGTTCAGGCTCTGCGATATGATTCCAAAGGTTACTTGGAACACTTTATTTTGGAGACTGCTTATAGTAGCCAGCTCTTTGCCCATCAAGTGAGCACGCACTAACTCGGCCATCATTGCGGCCTCCGACAAGTTGATGATAAATTCTTCTCAAGATCGTTTGGAACATGAAAGCAAACATGTACCGGGACTTCGCAGGCGGCGAAGGCAAAACGGAAGATGTCTTGAAACCTCGCTTCGAGCAGATCATTGAAAAGATTGTGAAGAGGTAAGGATCATCTGCCGTAGTGTATGACGCGAGAGAACAGCACCTGAGCTCTGCTTCGCCAGTTTCTCCGTCAAAGACCAAGATTTCTATGAACGCGAGTTCCGTTTCTTCAGCGAAGTCACCGGAATCGTGGGTATTTCTCTCACACCTGTCTGCTTACACCAACTATAAGCGATTTGATCTTTTCCTCAGTCTGGCAAGCTGAAAGACTTTATTAAGAAACCGAAAGAGGAGAAGAAGGCAAGTCCTCACCGTCGCTATTAATTCGTTCCGCGACACTACACCCTTGACTCGTAATCCTCAGAAAAAAATTGACGAGGAACTGCGAAAAATCAAAGTAGAACCAGGCGTAAGCGAATCCCGTTCCTCACTTGAGATGAAAAAGGTCACGGAACGATATTTTTACCACGAAAGGTATACTTACCTTCCAATCCTGACGCAGTCGTTGTGGATATCAACTATGACTCTGGAAGACCCCTACAGTCACATGCCAAGGCGAGTTTTAATCTCCTGAACGGACACTTGGTCGTGCCATTCTGACAACATCCTTTAGGCACCGTACATGGCGACTTTCAAAGTCAAGCACCGCAATATTGCTTCCAAGGCTCGATCTCCGACAGAAGTGCACCTTGATGATTCGGAAGTGGAGAACCGAGCGGCGATATTCAAAGTCGGAGACGAGTATGTCCTACTATTAATATGTTCTCTCTCCTATCCTCATGAACGACACGCCTAACAGTTGCCGACAAGACGTCCTGGCCCTCCAACTTATCGCAATATTCAAGGAAATCTACGCGAGCGTCGGTCTGGAGCAGCTCTACGTGTTTCCTTACCGAACCGTTGCGACGGCTCCTGGAGTAAGCTTTCCACTGCGCTAATTGTTGACGCCTCAAGTCTCTGACGCCTCAAGTCTCACAATTTGCGTACAAGTGCGGTGTCATCGAAGTTATTCCGAATGCGTCGTCGCGGGACCAGATTGGACGAGAGCAAGTGAACTCGCTCTACGAGTAAGGTTCAGGTCCTTGAGCACGCGATGTGATGAACGAGGGTTGATGTGTCCCTCCTCTCGTACCCCACCGCAAGCTACTTCATCGCGCAGTATGGTGTGCCGGATACCCTGGAATTCCAACGTGCGCGAAGTGCGTTTGCACGCAGTCTTGCGGCGTACTCGATCATCATGTATATTCTGCAGATCAAAGACCGGTAAGTCACAGAGTTATGCATTTTGTAAAGCATTATATGAAAAGTTTTGAACTTGGATTTGGTGGAACCGGTCCATACTCTAGGCACAACGGCAATCTGATGTTTGACAAGGCGGGCCACATTCTGCATATTGACTTTGGTTTTCTCTTCGACATTGCTCCGGGCGGTCTTGTAAGTGACCCTTGCAGTTCTTCCCTCTCCCAGGGTTACGTAACGTTTCGGATTCCACACAGCCCCCGCCCGGATTCGAAAGCAGCCCGTTCAAGCTTACGACCGAGTTCATTCAGGTTCTGGGCGGGTCACCGCAGGCCGAGACGTACAAGTGGTTTGTGGACATGAGCATCCGAGGGTACCTCGCCGCGAGACCCTATGTGGATGAGATTGTCCAGATTGTAGAGCTCATGATCGAGTCGGGGTTGCCGTGTTTCAAAGGTACGGTCGGGTCTAGGCAATTCTGAATGGGACAATCAATCCCCCGAATTTCTTGATACTCATTGGGTCCTGATCCCCTTCCTCCTCCCCGCTCCCAACCCTCACCAACACCCACCCTTCCCCACGCCAGACGCGACCCTCCCCCGCCTCCGCTCGCGCTTCCAACCCGACATGACCGAACGCGACGCCGCCCAGTTCATGATCGAGCGAGTCAAGGAGTCGCACCAGAACACGCGGACGGTGCTGTACGATGAGTTCCAGTTTAGGCAGAATGGGATCCGTGAGTGGAGTGTGATGTTCTTTGTGTTGGGGGAGGATGATGGGCTGATTTGAACGTTTTTTAGCGTACCACCGGTGATGGGTGAGAGAGGTTGAGAGAGACAAGATTATACGGCTTCGGCTCGATGAACTTTACACAAAGTTCGACCATAGGAAATACAAATGGAAAACCAATTCGTGAAGCAATTGAAGGGTGGTGCGGCAGACCAACCCAATTTCGCCAACTCCCATGAGCTACTTCGTCGTGGTCGGCACGCGCGACAACCCGCTATACGAGGCCGAGTTCGGGTTGGCTCGGAGTGACCTGAAGGTGTGCCATCGTGTGTGGAGGCGGCATCGTATTTGCTGTCTTGCTGTCTTCACGTTCGACTTCGACTTTGACCTGATTGCTGCATCCGCCCCCCGCCCCCATTAATTTCGACATCGTCGCGCGATCGGAACGGCGGACCTGGTTGTGCCTTCGCGGCGTCTTCTCTTCCCGTTGTTATGGCTGTTTCCGGTCGAAACCTGCCCACCCACCTCCCGACCCATTATACACCCTGGCGCCGGTCGTAGCGAGAGGAGCACAAGCACCTGAACCAGTTCATTGTCCATGCCGCGCTGGATATGGTCGACGAGGCCATGTGGGGGACGAAGGAGATGTGAGCTTCTCGCTTGGGGTTAACTTGTGGCAGAGTCTGCTGAAGTGTTTTTGGTCAATTGGATTGGATGACCGACGACTGGGTGCTTTTTCAAAAGGTACTTGAAGACGGTGGATAAGTTCAATGACTTTTTCGTGTCGGCGTACGTCACTGCGAGTGGTATGTGTGGCAATTGGCAAATTCGCATAAAGTTTTGCAATACGGTTTCAATGAACGACGCACACACCAGGAATCCGGTTCATGCTCCTCCACGACTCACCCAACTCTGACGGGATCCGAAACTTCTTCACTGAGACGCACGAGCTGTTCATCAAGGTGTGTTCGGTTTCGCTTTCCTTGACGCGACGGTCGCTCGTTGGTTCATGCCGGCGATATGAAACCATCATCTTTCTTGACGCAGACGCTGCTGAACCCGTTCTACGAGCTGAATGCACCCATTACGTCGCCGACGTTCGATACCAAAGTGAAGGCGCTGGGAAAGAAGTACCTTGGCTAGGAAATATATTTCTCTGATACTGCTTCATTCTTGTTTGATATGTTTACGTTTGATACCCCATTATATTGCACTCTCCACTGAGTTTTGTCTCGTGAGGAATCCGAGCACGGAGATGGTGCGTGCACCCTCGACCGCAGCAAAAGAAAAATCTTTACACCCACTTGTCCCGCACCCGCAGCGACAGGATGGGCAAGGACGCGGACTCTGCAGTCTCAGCAGCGATGGACGAACTCGCAGTGGGTCTCATTACTTGCATCGTCTCTTCCATCGCCCACCCAATCGTTTCCCTCCAGACCCGCATCTCGCACCACGTGGCCGCATTCGACTCTCTGGTATCGCTCATTCCGCCTGCATTTTACATTCCGAAGAAAGAGACGGCGGACGACGACGCGGGCGGACGGTTCGCGCACAACAAGAAGCGGAAGGCGCCCAAGCAGGACGTCAAGGAGGCGACGAAGAAGGCGAAGAGGGCACGTGTGAGTGGTGGCAGTAGGAGAATGACGAGAAAGACGAGAAGAAAGCTGACATGGCACGACTTGGGTGGCGGCCGTTTCAGTTGGATCCAGATAATGCCAAGACGGTGCTGGATTTCCAGAAGGAGGAGCTCCAGAATCGCAAAGCCGCACCAGAGGACGATGACGGTAGCGATGCGAGCGAGGACTACGAGTCGGCAGACGACATGTCCGATTCAGACACGGAGGAACACACCGAACCGCCCACGTCCCATAAAACCGACCCCACCCGCCCTTCGGGCCTTCCCCCCGCCGCGACGCCCTCCGACCTCCGCGCCCGGTTGCAAGCCCGCATCGCACAACTCCGGGCCAAACGCAACGCATCTCCCGTCACCGAAGCGCGGCACGGATCCCCCAACTCGCGCGAGTCCTCGCCACGATCCAAGGACGACCTTATCCAAGCGCGCAGGGTCAAGAAAAAGCAGGAGAAGAAGGCCAAGAAGGTTGAGGCGAAGGAGAGGAAGAAGGAGGGCAAAGGTGGTGCTGGTGCTGGTGCTGGTGCGGGGGTCATGGGTGTCAAGGTCGAAGGACCGGTCGCGAAGAATGGGAACGCATCTTCGTCATCCTCGTCATCGTCACGCCCGGCTCCCATCGCAGACGACCTCTCATTTGGCGCCCTGGCTATTCCCACCACCGCCACTGGCACCCCATCCTTCAAATCCACCAAACACAAAACCACACCCACATCATCCACATCCGCGTCTCAACAACTTGTCAAACTCGCCGCGCAACGCGCCAAACTCGACGAAATGCGCGACCGCGGCGAGTCGGACAAGGCCGACGCCATCGAGGAAAAGGCGAAGTGGACAAAACTGCAGGCTCTCGCGGAGGGGGAAAAGGTCAAGGATGACGCCAAGTTGTTGCATAAGACGGTTAGGAGGGAACAGAAGGCGAAGCAGAAGAGTCGCAAAGAGTGGTGCGTATTCGTGTTGATTGGGGATTGTGGGGGTTGCGGAGTGTGGGTGTCGGGGTTTTGTGCTCGGTTTGGGTAGGTGGAAAATTTATGGTGACGGGATCAAATGATCGCAGGGAGATCGAAGCATTGATACCTTTCCCGACCGCGACTCATATTTTCATCGCTCCCAAACAACACACTTCATCTCACTTTCTCACTTTTCCTTTTTCCCCCCCCCCCCATCTGTCCACCAGGTCCGCCCGCCACACCACCGAAACCCACGACCAAAAAGAGCGGCAAGCCAAACGCCGCGAGAACATCGAGCTGTACCGCAAGAAGGGCGGCGCCGCGGGAAAGGCCCTCAAGGCCGCCAACAAAGCAAAGGCCAAGGCGCAGGGGAAGGTGGGTCTACGTGCTTTTTGTGGTGCTGAATTGTAGGCGGTGGAGCTGATCAATGCGCTGCGGCTTGGTGTCGGTTAGAAACCCTCCCGGCCTGGGTTCGAAGGAAGCTTCTTGCAGAAACGCGGCAAGGGAGCTGGGTCAAAGTGATGCGGTGGTGCGTGACGGCGGGCGCGGCCCGTGTGGGAGCATTTTGAGGCAACGTCAGCGGCGGTGTCGACGGGAACGTTATGCAAAGGTTTTCTATTCGGGTGTGGGACTTGTTTGGTTTTGTACATACATCAATCACATATTGCTTATACCACCAATGGCGCAATACAATACTGCATGGGTACCCCCGGGGTTGCTTCTTGAGGGAATCGAATGTTCATTGAACCGTGCCACGGGGAGATCGGTCTCTACTCGTCATCATCTTCTTTCCCCGGCGCGTAATCGTCATCCTTCTCCTCCTCGCTCTTCTTCTCCGTCGGCTTCCGCGCAACTTGCTCGTGGGACTTGTTCTGGAACACGTATGACACAACGTCATGCGAGGACTTGTTCAGTACGATATCCGCCACCTGCACCGGTGGGACAAAAAAGCAAAAAGCAAAGTCAGACACCTTACAACCCCAAACCTCCACCCATCGCTGTTCCGTGCAGTATCTCACCCGACTCAACTCCATCTGACTGATATGATTCCACTGACTCGTATCCGCCGCCGACGCGCCCGCATTGATCTGGCCCTCGGGCGGCGCACCAGCTGGTGGCCCTTGAAGCACCGCTTGCACTTGAACTGGTCGTGCGTGTCGCAGAGCGTGATCGCCCGTGTACTGGAACAGCTGGCGCAGGTTCTCGAGCGAGAAGTGCCGCGCGACGTTTTCTTCTTCGTCCACCACGCATGAGGAGAGGCATTGTTTGTGGGCTTGCCTGGAGGACGTTGGGATAGGCGAATGTGGTGGGTGGGTCCTAACTTTGGACAGTGGAATCATGGAGCACCAACCGTTGGAAAATCTTCTCTTCAAGGGTCCCAGTCGCAATGAAGCGGTAGATGTAGCACGTTTCGGTTGACCCTCCCTCCATACTCGAGCGAGCGCCTGCGCGTCGTTGGCGGGGTTCCAGTCATGTCGGCAGGGCAACAACTGTGAGCGATCAAACATCTTCAATAATATCACGAAACCGACAATTCACCTGCATCAAACAGCACCCACCTGTTGGCGCCAATCAGATTCAGCCCACAGCCACCTGCTTTGCTACTCAGCAGGAAGATGAAATCCTGTTTGTTCTCATTATCGTTCAGTTTCTCCACGAGTTTTCCGCGCTTGCTCACTCTCATGCTGCCGTCCAGGCGAAGGCAGCCCCACCGACGTTCACGACAGAGCCGCTCAAACAGGTCCAGAGTCTGTGTGTAGTTGGAGATCAACACAATCTTGTCGTCGGTGGTTTTGCGAATCATTGTCAGCATTCGGTCAAGAAGAAGCTTGGGATGGAAGTCGTGAGTCGGAGCTTCAGGCTATCTGAGAGCACAACACCAATAGTATTGAGCTCACCATCTTTCCCGAAAGCACCGTTTGTATCGCCTTCGGGTCGAATCCCGGGCGAAGAGCCTCAGCTAAATCCTGCAGGTCTTTCTCTTCCAAGAGTGCTGGGTGGTTACAAATCTTCTTCAGTACCGTGATAGCCTTCAACGGTTGAGTTCCCGCAGAGCCATCAAGAAGCCGCTTCATAACCTCGGACGTGGAGTAGTGTTGGTAGAGCTGGTGCTGTGCTGGTGTGAGACGGCAGAAGACGACGTGTTCGTACTTGATGGGGACTGTTGGTGATGTGAGGACCAAAATCGGAAGTGGAGGGAGCAGACCAACTTACGGTACTTGGTAAGAAGCTCTGCCGTTCTCCTGATGATGAACTTATTCGCCACGTCCAAGAGCTCCCGTAATTTCCCCTCGCTTGCTTCCCTGTCCTTATCCGAGGCCAGGGCATCACGACCACGCAAAATGGGCAGTTCGAAGTTCTTCCGAAACTCTTGCGCGGTTCCAAGAAGACCGGGGTTGGTGAATTCAGGAGGGAAAAATACTCTTTGAAGAGAAAGAATCACGTGTCGGGATTGTTAGTCCCCAACGGCATTTCAAACTATTGTTAAGGGGGCGAATTACCAGTCAAGTCGTTCTGAATTGGCGTCCCGCTGAGAATGACCCGTCGCTGCGCTTTCAATCCGTTCAGGGCCTGGTACGTTTGCGATTCCATATTCTTGAGTCGGTGACCTTCGTCACAGAGCATAAGTCCAATTTCTGCTTTTTGCAGAACCGGAGTACAGGTACGAAGCGACTGTAGGAAATAATGACTAAAGACCATTCCACTTCCGGTTATGGTCCATAGCTCGAAACAAAACACAAGCAGGCAACATACTTGGTGCGGCTACAGTACGGCCTTTGGCGACACACCACTGCTGGAGGTGTTTTGTCAACTCCGCTTTCGACTCCTTGACGTCACATACCTGCAAACCCAAGGCGATAAATGCATTCAGTACCGAGGGGTACTAAACCGATTCGCATGACGTACCAGACATGCAGCATGTCCGCTCAGCCATTTTCAGATTTCTTTCGCCTAGTTCTTCACCAAACTACTTGGACATGCCACGACAACCTTATCGACCGTCTGTTTTCCAGGGTTGGGCGATTGGCGAAGCAGAGTCCATAACAGAGTGATACATGGAGCGTTTTACCCAGACCCTGAAATCATGCGCCGCGATAACAGGTTCTTTGATGTCGGCTTAATAGGGGACCAAAACGGAACCCACCATCTCATCCGCCATACTGCATCCGTAGGAGCCTTCCTTTTTGCGACCGGTGGTACACTCGTAAGATGCGTATGGTTACGGCATACCGAAAAGCTTTTTGCTCACGAAGAAATGCTGTAAACTGTGCCCTCCAAATTATTTTCGAGGTCCTTCTTGTCAGGCCACGGGAACTGTTCTGAAAAAGGGCACACTGGCTGTCCCCAAGAAAACTACGTCCAACGAACACCCCCGCTCCCCCCAGGTGGCTTCCTTTCCCGAGGCATCCGACGAGAGCTTCGATTCAGTCGGAAGTAGTCAATTATCGACCTCCTCCGGAACCACATCGACCAGTAATTGGCCCCACCCAAGCAGTCATCATCGGTTTACGGACGGAAATTATTTTGACAAAGCGCTACAGGAAAGTGACTGGCAATGTGGCAGAACCCCAGTGTATCGGCTCCCTTGCCTGCTTCATTTTCGACACCCACGTATCCCCACCGCGTGACATCTGAGCGTCAACCACTAGCACCTCCCACCGCCGAAAGCTCGAGCTCTTCTTCGTCATCGCAGGTAGCTCAACTGTCCGCAAGGGCGACAGCAGCCGAGAACCGTGCTGCCCATGCCGAAACCCGAGCAGGGATGGCCGAGTCCAAGGTCAAGAAACTTGAGCGCCGAATCCAGGAGTTGGAGTCTCAACTCTCCGCGCTCCAGGCGGAGAATGCTGCACTGCAGTCAGCAGGGGGCGCCGCGCAGGCCCGACCTCCGGAATCCGTGCAGCAGCTTTTGTACGCTGTTGGGGACTACGAGCCACAGGATTCAGATGAGATGAGGCTCACAGTGGGGGATGGCGTGTTTGTCAACCTCGCGTTCGGTGATGGGTGGGGCTCGGTGAGCAGGAAATGTTCCACCCCTCGAGTGCATTAAAGCTGATCTTTTCAAACCACCCACCCGCCTCTTCTCTTTCCCTATTAAACCCCAACCGCGGAAACCAACCCATGCACCACCTTGCATCGGTCCTCGACTCCTCCATACTTCAAACATTAGGGACTTAACACGACATCAAACATTTCGGGCATCTTCCCCCTCTCTCACGTCTCCTCCACACCACCTACTTCCGGTTCACTCTCAAAATTGGGGACACCTTCGCTCCCCATCACCCCTTCCGCCCGCGTCGAATCCCGTTCCCTATTTTCCGCTTCCGGACAGCTCAAACCACCCCAGCAGTCCCAACGACGTCCTGCGCCAACGCTCTCCACAGCATCCCTGGCGACGCCACTCCGGGACGTCAAGGGCCCTGCGGGGGCGCAGGCACGCTCGGCGTCTCCATCACCCCGAATCGACAGTGGTGGAATTATGGGTGGAGCTGTGGGCGCGTCCTACAGCGGCAATGCACAGTGGACAGCAGGGCAGGGAAATGACACACGAGCATTGAATTGGAACGACTGATTAGCTGCGACCCATGAATGCTCGGGGCAAGGGAACTTTGAGGAGTGCGCGTGGTTGGTTAGGATGTCTCCGGCCGAGGGGGACGTGACAGCAGCGCCATTGACGAATCTCGGTGGCACTGGTTTTGACTGAGTTCGTACACGAGTGTATTTCTTTCATGTACGAACCGTACCGTCGCGATTATTGAATCGATTCACATTAGCACGACGATGACATGCCATAGATCAAATGGCGAGTGCGGGGCGATGTCGAACCCTGAACGAATTGGATGAGCTTGCAGTTCCAATCGCATGGCATTTCTCCACGTGAGCCATCCCGTGTGTCTAGTCCAGATCGGCTATCGGACTCGCTTGAAACGATGTCGAAGTCTTGAGGTTTCTTTTACGCTCTTCCTCCAATGCAATGAGATCAGCGACCTGACCGTTGGCCCTTAGGAGGTGGTCAATTTGAGTGGAACATACTTGGGAGATTAACCCTTCANAAACTTTTGTCTTCAACCCATCGCATCTGCACTGAATTACAGTCGTCCAATTGGTGGCTGGAGCAATAGGTGTGGTACCTGTTCAGGCAAGTGCCGCCGTCCGAAATGGTTTCGGCCCAACAAACCCGTCGCATATATTTATACACTACAATCTCACGTTCTCTGTATGAAATTACTTGTGTCTCGTCCACTATCCATTGCGTCTGACCCCAAACAAGGCGCGTCCTCGCAGAAGTCAGCTCTTTCCTAGTTGGTACTACTTGTCGCATAAGCAGTAATGTCCACCTGTTTCAATCCGACCAACACCCATCAAGCAACTGGCACTTCTCCACACAGGTTGCGTGACGCCATCATGCCATTACTCAACATCGACCCTTGGGTCTGCGCCTCTCCATCATCGGGATCACACATCAACGCCAACTCCCTCGGGTCGTTCGTCTTCCTCACCCTGTACGGCGTTCTCCTCGGCCTCGACCTCGTATCACTCGTCCAATCCACGCTCAGCATCCAAACTTGAAAAGCGCTCATCCACGCAGCGCACTTCTTTGGCGGAATCGTATGGACACTCGCAGTGGTGACTTGCGGCGCGCCTTGGACGTTCCCCCTCATCGTAGCGCAAACATACCTGTACGGCTCGGGCCTTATGACAACGTGCTCTCACCGCGATTCTGGGCCGTGATTAAGTCGTCAGGAAAACCCATCGATCGGTACTGGGCGATATCGTCGATCGCGATGCACACGTGGTTCATTGGAGGAGCGGCGGCAGTTTTCACAGGCGTGGCGCCTAGGCGAAGCTATATCTGGTTCGCCATCGCAGGGTTCCAGTCGAGTCACTTATCAGAGTTGTTTGATATGGTCACAGCGAACGTATAATACAGATCTGCGCAAAGTATTTACAATTTTATCGTTATTTCCCCGCTATTTGTTTTTAGAAGTTCAAGTGATGATGTTGGTGATGATTGTGTTGATGATGGTGATTGTGATGAAATTTTGAAAGAAAACAACGCCAGCGCTGCCCCAACTGGACTCCAGGCTTGTCGCCAGCCCAACAGTACCTTCCATCGCCTTTTTCGTTTCCAGCAGCAGGTCGAGCGCGGCGGTGATATCTGGATGGATCGACCCAAACGCGCATTGCGGGTCGGTGAGGTTTGCCGAGTTTACTGCCATCTCAATGATAGGCGATGCGAGATCGACGTTGGCGAGGCCCTCGATGGCGGGTTCGATCGTGTATCGAGTGACTGATGTGGTTGGTAGAGAAGCGAAGCGTGACGACCAGGCGTTGGCCAGGTTGGCAGCCTCGTAATATCTCGCAAAGAATCCTTTCTCGGGCTTCTGGAGACTTGTGATTCGAGGTGTCAGTGGTCGCAGTGGAAAGTACAGGAACCTGCGTTGGTCAACTCACTGTGTACCCCTCGCTCCATGCCGCGTCACCAACCCATACATCGTTCCGGCTATCCTCAACTTGAAGGTTGACCTGGTCGTCGTGACGACGTACGAGCTCAGGAGTTCCTGTCCGGCCTTCGAAGCGAAATCACGAACAGGCGATGTCAAAGGTCACATCCCCGCAACATAGGAGTAACCCAGCAGAGCGCACTCGCGATCTCTCCAGATTGATCACACCCAGCCCAATCCCACACGATGTCGTCGTCGACCTGCAAAGACGGACCATCCACGTCGCCGGCAGGGGGAACTTGTGGCTCAGACATGGTGACCCATGGGCCGCCGTAGGGGTCGAGCCCGGTCTAACCATGCCGAGGAAAAGGGAATAGGGGTTGCGGAATCCCAGGCGCGGTCGACACACCGCCGTGGGAGTGACCAAAGAGGGGAACTCACCAGGGTAGACCAGTCGGGGCCGTTCCACACGGGACGCCCTTGTGTGTCGCAGGTGGGGACGGAGGGTGGAGAGCGGAAGTGGGAGCTGGCGGGTTGGGCGTTGAGGACGGTTGATGGGATGGTGGTCGGCAAGGATGCCATTCCGACCGCACGAAGAGCAGCCAACGCAATGTCACGATAACTCCCGTCAACGGCTGCAGCTTGGGTGTCGACGCACCACCCGTTGTCCGTTCCATTTCCGCGCGCGCAGTGCCCCTCGCCCCCGAGATAGGGTGCTGTTGATGGAGGCTCCAGATCGTCCACGCTCGCCTCCACATTCTCCAATCCGTCCCCATCTCCCTCGATCTCCAGCAACTCGCCAGGTTCATACTGCCCCTCCTCAATTTCGTCCTCCATCCGGAGGGCCTCCTCCCTACTTCGCGGCATCTCAAGCGTCGCAGGGTGGTAGTTGTACACCCGGCGTTTCAGACCTCGGGGGATAATCTTGGTTCCATCGACATCGCGGACGCGATTACAGAGGTGCTCGCGGAGGTGGACGAGGGGGGTGAGGGAGGACGATGAGTCGTCAGGGAGGCTGCGATGGAGTTGTTCCGTTTCGAAACGTCCACGGCGCCGGCGAGATTTCAAAGCATTATTGGTCGAGTATTCCCGAGCGAGAAAAAGTCATTTGTTGATGGCGCGATTGGCAGCGCTGAGAAGATCTGCGGGCAGAGCGGAGGCCGGACTCTTCGACGTGAACGGGGACGCATGGTTGCTGGGAAGACTCCGGGGAGGAAAATGGAAACCATGACGAGCACGACGACGGAGAGGCCTGCGCGGGGGGAGCGAGTAGTCTATGGGAAAGTGACGAAGAGACATACCGTGGATTTGTTCCGATGATCCACATAATTCCGGGATAAGACAAGCAAAAGAAACCGCACAGAACAAGCAGACATAGAAAAGGATGTCACGGACAGCCCGGCAGTCATCAGCAACACTGTATCGCCCACCGTGCCCAGCAACAGAGTCATCATCAAATCGTATGTGATCGACGTCTCGTTGAAGCGTGGACGGGGCGAGAAGTGAGCTTCCTGTGGAGTGACCGAGGTGATCCTCGGAAACGATCCAGTTTGCGGAGATTGGAGGGGAGAAGAGAGGCGATGGATTGCGGGGTCTGGAGTATGGGTGGAATCGGGTTGATGATGGCGGAAGAGAGGGCGAAGAGGACCTGTGATCCATCGGTCGGGCGTATTGATGATGTAATGGGTATTGATGGAGTGGATGGTGGAGAGTCGTAGTGTGGGTGATCGGAATAGGTGCGGGTAATCGGAAAAATGAGCGGTATCTTTTGGTGGATTTTGAAGGCCACACTGACCAAAGCGGGTACCTGCAATTTATTGAACTGTGGCGCAGTCAAATGAATATTCGCATTCCAAAATAATTCATTTGTCTTTGAATTCAACCTTCATAAGTGCAAAGAGACATAAGAATTAAATACACCACTTGAATTGGACGTCATGCGTTCCAAACCGTGGTTCCAAAAGCGTTTTTACACTTTGACTCTGCACTATGCGTGGTCTCTTTGGGGCTCAGTCGCGGGTTGTCGTCGGAAATTCAAGTGAAATTCTGGGTCGGTGACTTGGATTTTGTGCCGCTGGCGGGCACTTCACTTAGCCTCCACAAAATTCCACCAGTCCCACATGAGAATTCAGCACGCGTTCTTCCCCACTCACATCCTCTCTTTCCCTCGTATTTTCTCCTTCAGGCTTTCGGTGCTGCGCCCCCAGCGGTCCCACTCACTCAGACTGTCGATTGGTGGCATCACACATGAATCTTCCCCCTCCTGTCCATCACGTCCTCACATCCATCATGGAGCCCCAGCACCATACTCATAACATGTTTTGCGCAGGAGTAGAGTTGTTGCGGGGTAGCACCTCTCCGGCTTGTGGGCTCTTTGCGATTGTCTCGCCTTTGTTGGTCCTGCTGGCTTCGATGGACTCATATCACGCTTTCTTGGAAAACGCCATTGATCCGACAACGTGTTTCGTTCCCTGTGACATTTCCACGCAAATTCTTTCGCAGTTTGGTATGCAACTCACGCAACTTCGACGAAATCACATCGTGCGTTTTGGGAAATGCGCTCAGCCACACGACACGTTTCGTTTCTTGAGACGTTTCCAGATCCAGCAACAAGTTTTGAGAGTTGTCTGACTCTGATGGACTCACATCGTGTGTTTGGAAATTGTCCTCAATCAGATGCACGACACGAACCAACTGGTCCAATCTCTTTAGAATTAATGGTTTCTTATTGTCACCCGCTGAATGACTTTGTTTCATGTTTGTTCATGCCTGCTGCTCTTGCCTGTCCCGCCGCAATAACTGCGGTTTTTCAAGTGCGTTCGCTGGTAACCCCGACGAACTTACCGTCATCATGGGGGCAGAATGCCGGCGCAACAACACGTCGAAGCCTCCTATGATCCACGCGATCGACATTTTGAAAGATGCCTGGCCGAGTCTATTGCCATGAAAAAGGTTTGTAGGCAAAGGTCTCTGATCTGCAATTATCTTTATATTAGATGTCACTCACCATGATGTGCGAAAGGCCTTGAAATGTTGGGTTGCGTTTGGGAATATCGGACAGTTTCAGAAGCTGGATGCCAGGCCCAGTTTACGGAGGTGAATATGATACGTCTGCATAAGATTTCGACCGTATTTCAGCTTACATCTTGGAGTGTATCTGGGTCAGAGATATGCCACACTTATAATGCGTCTGAACGGCCCGCGCCCTACACCAACATACCTCACAATAGACCCGTGCTTTTCGTGGGCGGAAATGATCCTGTCTCTCAGCTTTCCTGTCACTTGCTTGAAGGTGGTGTAGTTTGGAATGGCGAGCTCCAAAGGGGACCAGGGGATTCCTCTGAGGTTGCTCGCGACGAAGGTGTCAAACAGGTACACGAAGTACCAGGTGGCGAAGAGGATCGCGGCTGCAGTGGCGAAGAACGCCGGTGAAACCAGCGCAGCGAGTTCCCGCACTTTCGACACGTGGCGCAGTGTGTCGAGAGTTTCTGCCATGCTTTGTTGTGCAGATAACGAAGCGTGGATTATTTATTTGCAAGTGTGAATAATATAATAATATAACCGTTTTGTGGGGCTGTCTGGATGTTCTGTTTATCCAATGGTGTCCTTTGTGGGAATACGACACGAGAAAGGTCTCGGCCCCTACAAATAAAACAGAGATTAAGATTAAGAGAGTCCATGTTCTGCAGTCCTTGTTTCGTCAACCCATGAGTCCGTTGCTTCGTGCTGTTGTGATGGAACGATGTGTGCGATATATTATAAGTGTTGTAGTCTTTTCTATGGGAACCCACGGCTGGGAAGATCCCGACAAGAATTTACCAGATCCTTACCTTGGACTCATCCCACGGTACACGTTCCGCTACACTGTCTTGTTTTGCCAAGCGCCAGACTGCCCCCACTATCCCTCTAATACTCCTTTAACAATGAAGGTCAACGATTGCTGACAAAGACGAGCGTAATACTGGTAAAGGGGTTTAATGTGAGTGATGCTCTCAAATCAAAGCAGCTGATGCTTTTGCGCTCACACAATCTCACTTAGTCACCACGTCAGACTTGATGCACTGTTGAAGAGTTGCGCTTGCACCATCCTTGCCAGCTCCGACTTGACGGACGCAGATTGTTGTGCCTGCCTATGAAGTATCGATTTTGGTTGCATTATCCTTTGAGATGAGGAATTGTGATCTCTGGTGAAGCCAGAGGTACTCAAGCTACCACCGGCTTCACAAGAGATCAGTGTTCTCAATAATTTGAAATTGCTCCCATTCTTCCTCGGTCCTCCAAGCAATCATACTCTGGGAAAATGGACAAGTATGACCTACGCAGGTTCTCCTGAATGGTCCATTCGGGACGAGGCCTGGGTAATAGACCAATTCAAGTGTTGCTGACAAAACAAAGGCATTCACACCACCATAACAGACAGTTTTGTGAGTGGCTTGGACCTTCCAGCAACCCTTTGATAGGTTTTGGCATTTAGCATGGAATCCCCTCTCCCGCGAAAGTTTTGGGGGATGTTTGGATGTGGATGCGATGGATCGGACATGAGGCACGACGGTGTTCCTAGACTCACGTACAGCGTGGGTGAGCATCACCTCCTGTGTTCAACGCGATCCCCCAAAAGGGTGATGCTTGTCGCTGGGTGGGGTGGGACCCTTGGGGAGCATGTGTCGTCTTAGTCGTTCCAAGAATCACCACCGAACAATCACACAAAAACCCCGCCAACTGGAATGACTGAACTTCGATTTGCCTTACGCTCGACTCCCCTCACCAATCTCCCGTTTCTCCCCCTCTCCCAGCACCCTCCATCTCTCACCCACCAGCCTCGACGTTCCCCTCCGACTTACGCACATCCGCCCTAGGCATCTGCCAAACCTGCTCCAAACTAGGCACCACCCTCGCCCCGCTCTTCATTCACGCCACAGGTGGGCAGGTCGTGCCCATGGCATATTTTGCAGCGGCGGGCGTGCTTGTTACGTGGTCGGCCGGGGAGGGCGAGTAAGGGGTGGCGGGGTGGTTTAGAGTAGAAAAAAGACTTGCTTTGCCGTCACCTCTAGATTTATTGAGCACATGATCACCAATTGCATCACTAAGTACTCTCCACAAAAGCAAACTTCCACCAGTGCATAAACACGCTGGGGTCGACTCAATCTACGCCACTAGCACCCGGAATTTTGGCCACATTTGGGGCACATATCCTCCTTATAGCATGTCACGCAAAGTAGATCGCAGGAGCACTGAGTGTCAGTGTGTCGTCTACACAAGTAGGCAACACCGCCGCACACAGCGCATGCGCCATCTATGCACATTGGGCATTGTTCGATTTTGCAGGCGGCCACGGAGCACGGTGTCCACCCTGTTGAGCCACGGCAGGACACACACGATTGGCTGCGCTCGTAGCAATATTCCTGACACAGGACGTTGCCCAATACGTTCTCGGCTTGATCTGTTCCGCACTGGACGCAGGTTCGGTGTGCTTCGGCGCACAAAAAGCACAAACCAGGGCTGCACCATGAGTAAGAGGGCTCGCGGTAGCATTGGCTACAGAGCTGCGGGTAGTACGTAATCTGGTACACGATGAAGAGGAGCTGAAAAGATGTGAGACCCAGGTCCATAAATTGTTGCACGTTCTTGGGCGAGTTGCCCCACGCCAAAAGTGGCGGTGGATTGTTTCTTCCCAGTGGTCCCGCACTCCGCTTTCTGACCATATTTTCTCCATCCGAAAAGTCCAAGAGCTTTAAATTCCCTCTCGCCATCCATCGGGCCATCGGCCGTTGTGTGTTCGCTGCAGACGAGACCACAGTCTCAACCAAGCTCAGTCCAGAGGAAAGGCATCCGATAAAACGCGCTTCTTTGAGTGCAGTGAATGTGTCCATGATGCGAAAAATGAGTGCGATGTCGATGGGAAGGTGATCTGCCCCCGCATCGAGCGTGATTGCTGTCACGCTGTTGACGAAGACGGTGGCATAGCCAGAATAAATTCTCAGTCGAGGCGCGGTGACGGCCCGTTTTATGGCAGTTTCGAACTCTGTCGACGAACGGTACACGTTCAGCTCGACCTGCAAGTGGTGTCGAGACCACGTTTTGAGCTGCCGAACGATGCTGCAGCCACTATGGCACGTGAAGCTAAGGTTTATGAGGGAATCCGTTGCGAGGAATGCGAAAATGGCGTGGAGGACCTCATTGGGGAGGTCGAGAAGGCGGTAGCTGCCGTTTTGATCTGTGCTCGCCGCAAGAGGGAGCGTGGGTCGCGGCGAAACCAAAGCATCAATGACGGGGAGATGTGCGAATTGATGGGCGTCCGACATGATGCGGTTGTGATATGGCGGTGGGGGGTGTTACAATTAATGAATGGGTTGATCTTCAACCCCACCCCAATACCGTGGCAGGAAAGCTCGCAACAAAAGAGAGCACATCGTTTCAAGCAACAAATTCAATTATATTAATTAATTTACAATTTGATACAACGATTGGGTCGGCGGAAGGAAACGGCACCACACGGCGCGAGTCACTTGCCCCTCCTCATCGACTGGCAAAGCGTCGAATCTCTCCTCAGTGCGGGCAAGCCCGACGTAGCGCCGTGTTTTCCATCGCCCAACGCTTCCGTCTGTGGACTATCCCCTCTGCTCGCCGACGAACGGATGGGTCTCGGACCTTGAACTTCTCGGTATGTGAGTGCGTCTGCCCGGATGTGGCACTGTCGCGAACGTGTCGGCTCACGCCGTTGGACTTCTCGACTGTTTGTGAGGTGAGTGTCCCGTGCTTGGGATGCTTTTGCGAGCGGCGTCCTCGTCGCGCACCCTGGAAACGCTGCTGTCTTGAGACGGTGGCGGCTGACAGCTCGCAACTAGTAGATGGCAGATTCAGTCGGTGGTTGTATCACGCATAGTTTGAATAAACGAATCTTCCTGAACTTCTTGACGAGTCCCCTGTCCATTTTCTGATGCATTTTCATTCCCGAGTGACATTCGACCGATATTCGACCTTGGGGTCTTGCCTCTTGTCGCTATGGAGTGATCAACACCAACGTCACGCCTCGACCACAGAGGGGTGAGATACCCAGTGGCGCGTTGGAAACGACTATTAGAACATAAAAAATGTATTTACTCGCTCCAAAAGAGCGGGAACGTGATCCCCGCTTGCCGAGCGCATGCTATCCATCGCAATCGCTTTTCCAAGTCTGCACGTCACCCATGGACGACACAGCCTCCTCGACCTCTTACAATCATCCATATATATTACATATTTTGAATTCTGACGTGCACGAAGGCGGGGAACTCCTCTTGGACAAATCCTCTCACACCGAAGACAGTTTGTGTTACATCTGTCCTTTCCACCCACCCCGAAGCTGCACGACCTCCCGGAAGGCACGAGAACTACACGGAGAACAATATTCAGATTTCGATGTGATCCACCACGTCACGAATTCCTGAACAGCAATAAATTTAGCAGTCATAACAAAATACACGACCACTGCACTACGCCCTGTCCAAAATCTTCCTCATCACACCCTCGAGCACCTTATCCGCAGCCTCCACCTTCTTCGCCGACCGCCACCCAACATACCCGTCGGGCCTCGCCAGAACACACCCACTCTCCTCAACCTCCCTCGACCTCGCCCAATCGTCATACACGTCCAAGTACTCCCTCCCGGCCCCAATCACGGCAACTTTCACATCGACGCCCAGCAGCTCCAACACCTTCTTCGCCGCGGGGACCCACGTCTTGGAACCCGAGATCCCAGTCAGCAGCGCGAAGCTGAGGGCAGATCCAGCGCGCTGATCTTCTTCCCGGTCTCCGTGTCCAAAAGCGACACGTGCGGCAACCTCGCACCGGGCCAGGTCGTCGGGTGGTCGTACAGTTCCGGGTCCTTGGTGTACTTTGGCTCGGGCGTCCCGTCCGGCACGACGGCCCCGCTCGTGTACCGCTGACCCATCTCGACGCCGTGCGCGTTGAACTCGTAGTCCTTTCCCTCGAGTGCCTTGCGCAGGGCCTCACGTTTGCGGAACCCTTCCTCGGTATCGTCGCACGGGCTAGTGATTCTCTTCTGGATGAGGTCCTGGTCGTTGGTGTTCGCAACACCCAGGGCCTCGAAGATGGGTCCAAACTCCTCAATGGACTTGCTAGCCCTGTGGATGATCTGCATCCCCACGGGCGTACGTTCGGCGTCGTAGCTTTCGAGCAACTTGGGGCCGGCGAGTCCTTTCAGGACGAGGGCGAGCTTCCACCCAAGGTTGTACGAGTCCTGCACGGACGTGTTGGAGTCCAGGCCGTTCGAGGGCGACTGACGGCGCACGGCGTCCCCCGCGCAGAACACGCGGCCTTCCTTGGATGTGTACTTGAAGGCGTGCCATTTGCTGTTTCCCGAGAGCGAGGTGGGCCGGATCTTGACCTTGATCTTGTCGTCGCCGAGAAGGCGGTGTACGATCTTGGTGGCTTCTTCGTCCGAGACGTGAGTCGGCGGGTTCTTGATGTCGTCTGGAGGGTGGGTTTTTTTTTGGGGGGGGAGATATGGTTTATTGTCAGAACGGGGAAGTAAAGGCGAAAGCAACGACCAACTTACAACCCCACACAACAAGCCACTGATCCCACATCCTGACCATCCTCACCAGCCCCAACCGATCCCCCCGACATTCGACCCCGTCTGCAGCACCCAGTACAAAACCGAGGGGCGGTGCGCGACGAGGTGCGTCAGGTCGGCGACGAAGACGAATGTTCATGCTGCCCGCAATGTCCGTTTGGCCAGCTGACGGGAGGGCGATGTCTTGCGCGATCTGGGTGGTGTCGTGGCGCAGGTTCGTTGGTTGTCAAGTTTCGGGTCAGCAAAAGAAAAGGAACAACAAGCTCCACGAGAGTAAACCCTTCCGCGGGGTTATTCACCTCCGGCGGACGTCTCGCTTCCCTCAACAGCCTCGGTCAGCGCTATCGCGCTTAGGCCTCGGAGTCCTCCCTCGCGTCGCTCGCTCCTGTCGGACAGCTCGGGCTGGACGCGATGTGGTCGCCCTCACTTTCGGGTCTGGTGAGCCAGATCTTGACGCGGCCTCCCCCGTGAGCGAGGTTCAGAACACGGTGTCCCCCATGAGGTGGTGCGGCGTGCCTTGGAGGACGATGTCGGATTCGATGCCCAGGTCGCGGAAGACTTCCATGGTGCGTTGGTTGGTGATGTGGGCGCGGGGGGTGTTGGCGGTCCATATGGGTGGTGGGATGATGGTGAAGGGAAGTGAGGAAGGCGAGATGATGGTGAGTTGATTCGTGGGGATTCAGGGGGCACGATGGGGTAAGAAAAAGGAGATTCAGTTTCTCATGGAAAACAAGCGAGCCACCTCAATCGGTATCGATCCTTCGAGTAGGATTGAATTACATCGAAAGCGACGTGCGCAGCACGACTTTTCCACTTTTCCTACTCGTCCCTGTTTTGCACCCCAAGGAAGGTACCGTCTCCCACCAGCACCGCACTACGCACCTGTACTTTGTGATGACGATGTGGTTCACGCCGTACGTGGCCAGTGCCAGCGCGGCAGTCCCACCGGCAGGCCTACTGCCCACGACGAGGACGTCCGTTGTGTGTACAGGTGCAGATTGGGATTTCTGTTCAGCCATCGGTGGTTGATGGGTGGGTGGGATTGATGATGGGTTGGGTGGGAGAAAGTGGCAGCGTTTTTGCAGTTGAAGTTTCACACTATCTCAGAATTTGGTGAATTACAATATTACCGTCCTGTCTGTGTGTTATCCTCTGTGGGGGAAGTGTTACTATAGTAGTTGCAATCTTTTGTACACAAACATTTCAATCGAACGCCGCTCCCGCCTCCCAATGCTACCACTCCACTCCCATCGCTCGCATGGCCACTGGCGTCCCTCCTCCCCCTCATTCCCCTCCTTCCTCCTCCTTCTCCTCCTCGTTTTCCTCGTACGGGCACCCCACCCTGCGTTTGCCGACCTCCTCGACACGACCGTCTACCAAGCACTCGACCTCGCGCCCTGCACACGTCTGCTCAACGCCTCGGGTGTCATTGGATGCCAGAGTGAGTCCAAGTCGAACGAAGTGCCGTCGGCAGTCGTTTTCAGCCGTGATGGCGTATCTTCGAGTGATCTGACCTTCGAGCTTGCCTCTAATTCCTCCTCTTCCTCTCGCGCGGAAAGATTTCGGCGCGTCAGGGGTACTGTACGCCATAGACACGTCAGATGACTTGGCGAGCTTTGTGGCAGGGACGCAGAAGGACTCGTATGTGGCCGTGGTGCCGATGGCGATGCTGACAACGTGAGTGAGAATGTCCCCCTTGTTTGAGGGCCGAAAGACGGTGAAGAGCGACAGAAGACAATGGAGGCGTCCTGGAAACTTGATTCGGCCCGCTGCAACGCCGATTTGTAGCTCTCTTTGTCACCTGGAATCCTGGAGATATTTCTTGACTTGCAAAGAGTACCTTCACTGACCCTCCACTTCACTCCACCTCCAAAGCTCCACCATCCAAACCCTCCGCAACACCGGCAAACTCTCCGCCATCGTCGTCACACCCGGCACTCTTCTTCCCTCCTCCTCCTCCCCCTTCACTCCTCTCGCCACCTCGGGCTTCGAATGGAACCCCAACGGGACCTCCCTGTCCTTCCAAAGCTTCGACATTCCCATCTACGCCGCATGGCCCACCTCGAACGCGTCACAGGTCAATATCGACGCGATTAACGAGGCCGTGGCGTATAATAGGGACAAGGGGTACAACGGGTATCCGATGTATTCGGCGGATTTTGATGGGTTGATGTACGCGCAGAGGGATAGTGATACATGCTTAAGGAGAGGTGAGCGTGTCTCATTTGGTCCACCTCTGTTCATCATCCTCGACCCCCTTCCACTTCTACCTCCACCTCCACCCCCCTTCCAGGAACATGCGACCCCGTAGGCTCAGTCTCCATCTGGTCCTCACACAGCCGCCTCATCACCCCGTCCGACACAAAACCCATCCTCCTCGTCGCCGCCGCGCTCGACGCGGCCAGTTTCTTCCACGATCTCGCGACGGGACTCGACACGCACGTCGCGGGGCTGGTGGCGGTTATGGCGGTCGCGGAGGCTATGGCTAGGGTGAGGATGCGGGAGGCGGGGGGGAGGGGAG